>JAFMTC010000112.1:845151-863103 GCA_018845635.1 Nicrophorus orbicollis
TTACCATTTTCCATTTGGTTTTGTAAACGACCCAAGTTTCGGCTCCCAAAACACTTTACAATTCACTGTCCCATCGAAGCCATATGCATTTAACAGTAAGAGAAAAACAACAATTAGTTACAATTCATTTCGTACAGAGGAAAGTGATGATCAACAGTTGGAGTCATTGATGGAATAAAATTGTGTAGATGATGTAATGGATGTTATCAAGAGGAAGTTGATGTGTTTGTATTGAAATTTGGATTGGTTTAATCGCCGTCGGGCGTCAATGACGGGAATGAATTTGGTGGAGGCGCCGGGTCGAGGGTGGATTTTCAGTGCTCGCCCTTTTGCGTATACACACGTGCACACATATACACACACACACACACATACATACACACACACACACTCACCACTCGCATCGCCCATTCCTTTTCCCCGGTGGCAGCCTGTAATCCATTTTAAACGCTTCGCGCGTTTACAGTTCATATAAAATAGAAATAATTTGCGAATTACGTTCAAACGCAAAAATCAATAATTGCGACACATTGGAAACACGAAATCATTATATTCTCATTAATCACTTAATATTTCAGTCCATTTTTCAGATTTTATGAATATTATAAAATCTAAGCTTTAAAATAAATGTATGTAGTATGATTGTATAATTTGCATCAATAAGTAAGTTAAAATAAAAAAATGAAACTTTATAAAATCTACATTTTCAAATTAAATTATTCGTTTTATAAATGCTTTGACCTTTTAACTTCCATGTTTCACTTTAATTTTTTAATGAACTTCTAAATGAAAGCTTATAGAACCGGTAATAGTTATTTTTAATGAAAGAAGGCTTGAAAATATGAAAACTACTTTTTTCAATTAAATTAGTAGTTTTAATATGTTTTTAATCGTTTAATATGTTTCACTGCCATGTTTCAACAAATCTCACAATAAAAGCTCTAAAAATTATAGTTATTTTTAACGAAGTAGCAAAATATAAAATCAATTTTTTTCAATGAAATTTTTACTTTTATTGTTATTGTGATCATTTAATGTAATTCGCTAATGAACTTCAAAATAAAATCTTTGATAATTATAGTTATTTTTAATGAAAATAGTTTTAAGATGTTGTTTTCTCAATGAACTTATCAGTTTTAATTCTGCTGTGACCAAAAGAAAATGTAACGAAAGAGTCGAAATAATGGAGATTCCTGTGCATTAGAAACGTTCTCTGTATACATTTTTTACGGCACTTTAGGCTATTAATATATAGACTATAAAGTTTATTATTCATATGGGTCGTTAGCGAAGAATTCCCCTTCTATTCGGCGGAAGACCGTGACTGGGGTTTCTCCCCAGGAATCCTCCATCGGCGGAGGCAGTTCAACGTATGCATGTTGTGTGTGGCCCTTTCTCTCGCTCTCTCTCTCTCTCTCCCTGCGCAGCTTTTTATCGACCTTTTAATGGCCCTCTTAAACATTACAAATTGGCCTTTGGCTGCACTTAATGTTCCATATATGATCATTAAGTTTTGCTCTCTTTTCCACCCCGCAACTTGCCTAATTTTACTCGACGTACTCACACAGAGGGAAAAAGAGAGAGAGAGAGAGATGTAAAAGGGGAGTAGAAAGAAATAGGTCGGCCTGGAATAAATTCAAACTGCTGAAAAAAAAATGTATGGATAACGAACTGGAACAGAACAGAAAATGGAGTTTCTGGGAAATTAACTTTTTTTTGTCATTACATAAATACTTATTTATACTTCTTTATTCGATATAATAATTGTATTTATTTATACATTTTGGTGTTCCTGATCATCACATCACTCATTAAGTCTCCTAACTATGATAACTTTTTTGATAGATCCATAAGGTTTCTGGATAGTACCAAGCTTCAAACAAAATGTGTCAAAATTTCATGACGTTTCGATAATTAGTTTACAAGTTAGAGAGGTTAAACAAATCTTCCTCAGTGTTCCTAAAATCATCTATTAATAACAATATCTAGATTTTCGTTGTAACTAGCAAACATGGTATAATAGAGCAAGTAAATAGAGTAGTAAATGTTGTTAACCAGGACCTGGAAAACAAGAGATACTGGTCGACTGCCTTTTTGGACAAATCACAAACATTCGATATAGTGTGGCACCTCGGTCTACAGTACAAAATAAAGAAATAATTATTATAAAATAATAAAATCATAACTGGAAAATATAATGTTCCAGGTAAAGATTGAAGTCGAATACTCTGATCTACATCCAATAGAATCAGGGGTGGCACAGGGAAGTGTTTTAGGACCGCTGCTTTACATCATATACACGACAGATATTCCTGAAATCAATAATACAACAATTGCGACATTTGCTGATGATACATCAATTTTAGCATCGGATGAGAATCTAGAAATAGCATCTGAATATCTGCAGGAAAATTTAGACAAACTACAGGAATGGCTTAATGGAGAATTTCTGTTAAGGACTTGAAATCTGTACATATCACATTCACACTAAAGAAAGACACCTGCCCAACAGATAGACTAAATGGACAAGATTTGTCCAAATCAACTAAAGTCAAATACTTAGGTATGCGTCTCGACAGAAGGCTTACCTGGAAAGACCACATTCAGGCTAAGAGGGAACAATTGGAAATAAAGTTTAGAAAACTCTATTGGTAATTAGGACAAAAGTCGAAATTATCAGTGGAGAATAAACTGTTAATATACAATGTATGGACATATGGCATCCAATTATGGGGTGTAGCAAGCAAATCGAACATACAAATTATCCAGAGATTTCAATCAAAATACCTAGGAAATATCATCAGGGCACCGTGGTTCATCTCAAATAGGCAAATGCATGAAAAACTCCATATAGATTTTGTTCAGGATACAATACCAATGTTCAGTAGCAGATACACAAACAGACTGGGATTACATAATAATGTTCTGGCTATTGACTTACTTGACAACAGCAAAACAACAAATAGACTTGAGCATTATAAACCACTAGATTTCATTGATAGATTTAAGTAACGGGTTTAATGTTTATATTCACAATATTGGTAAACATCCACCAGGATAGTTCATTTGATCAAAGTTAGCCGCGACCAAATTTACTTATTGTTGAACTTGAATAGATTGTAAACAAACTTGCTGACACAAAAAACATCGTTACTGGATTTAGGCTAAGTTGGTTTGAATTAGTTTTGATACTGAACGGTTGTTATGTCACATAAACAATCTTGATTGAATTTATGCGCCGATCGTCGGTTATAAATGGAGCGATTCGCAATTGGAAATTGCTCGTCCCCGAATATTATTATCATGAAAAGCGAAAACGTTACAATTAATTAACGCGTCCGACCGTTCTCCCGCTGAATTACGCCCTGTTGCAATACGTGAACGCATTTTGTTACAAGTAAATTGTATTACGCAATATCCGTACATTTCGCAATGCGATGAAATGGCACTGTGGAATCCAATTTCGGAAGAGCATGTTCTTATGCACGATTTGTAATCATTTCATTAATTAGCAGCATTATAAGATGGAATTTGGAAGTTGTGGATGCGCCGGGTTAATTAACAAATATCGAGTATTATTAGAAACTTATTAACAATCTATAATTAACAATATGAACTTATTGTTATAAATTCGTTTGTAATTGTAATATTTATGTTTAAAGTTACAATTATGTATATTAAATTAAAAAATGATGAGTTACTACTGAAAGTATATAAATATTATTTCAATAATCGTATCACAATTACGTTAAATCAGATATTGTAATTGTGTTCCAGTTTTTCTGCTTACAAAATAATATCAATAAACAGTAATAAACTTCTTATGAAAGTTAACTAAATGCAAAATAAACTGAAATGATGTTTGAGGAAAGCGGTCGTAACAAGCAAAGTAACCTGTTGTTACCACTCTCTTTGTCTATATATATTTTTTTTTTACTAGTGTTTTCTCAGTTGCCTGTTAAAGTCGTCCACGGATTTATTGGATTTCGTCTGCATCACTTGGAGGAGGTCTGATTTGTTTCGCAACCTGTTTTACTTATTTTCGTTCGTTTCTCTCCATTTTCTTTACGGTCGTGCTCCTTGGGAAAAACGGCGAGAGGACAACTGATTACTGCAGTCTCATCTGCGACCGGAATAAATAAAAACTCATTTGATTCGGTGCACAGTTTTTCCGGGATGCAAGAGCAAACGAAAATACGAAAAGTAGAGTAGAGAGAAAATAAAGTGTACCGAAGAAATAGTAGAGTACAGACAGCATTGAATGGAAGATGTGGAGAGAGGGAGAAAGTACGTGCATACAATGCCAATTTTTTTCTGCGCTGCAGACGGTTCCTTCGTCTCTACGGAAACACAATAATTCAAAGTACGTCTAAGCAAATACGGATTTGCTATGTTTACATAACTTTCAGAAACATCTATTAGGCTTTACGTCAAAAACACTGCAGTGAATGTTATTTCGAAAACAATATACCCGGCGCATCCACCATTTGTAGAATACTGTTAAGTTCGGAAAATCGTTTCGTTTCTTTTCGGTTGAAACGAAAGAGGATAGTGTATAAATATTGTATTGAACTATATAATCTTCATTTTGTTGCAATACTTTTTGCATCTTTCTAGTACAAACATTCCTCATGCTCATAAGTTTTGCTTCCTTTTATGGTTTACTTTTTTTGTATTGTGTTTCCTAATTGGCTTCATTTTTTCTGCAATTAGTATAAGAACTGACATTTTTTCATGTGATTTCAGTAAACATAATCCAGGTAATAACTACAACAATTTGTAGAATAATTTATTCCTGTTTTTGTTGGAGCGTTGAGCAAAGTCATAAACATTAACTTATTAAGTATTTATAATGAAAACAGAAAAACAGATACCTTTTCTTGCGCTTAGCTTCATCAACTGTAGCACCATGACATCTACTTATTACAACATTTTCTTTGCAGTCTTGCTGCTAATATTTGTTGTTGATTCACAAGACATTCAAACTCCTTTCTTTTCAATTTTCTTTGGAACTTTGGCAAGTTTCTTCTTGAACTAATGAAAAGAAATGATAGTATTTAGTAAAGTAAGACTTGTGAAATTGGTGAAATTTTCAAACTATGTATCTAGGGGTTGGTTGTCACAAATATGAAAAAATCAATTACATTAACTTTCTGGACGGAAATATCATCTCCTACTGTGTATTTATAATGAAAATAAAAAAACAGATACCTTTTCTTGCGCTTAACTTCATCAACTGTAGCATCATGACATCTACTTATTACAACATCTTCTTTGCTGTCTTGCTGTTAATATTTGTTGTTGATTCACAATACATTCAAACTCTTTTCTTTACAATTTTGGAACTTTGGCAAGTGTGATAGTATTTAGTACATTAACACTTGTAAATTGGGTGAAACTTTCAAACTATATATCTAGGGGTTGGTTGTCACAAATATGAAAAAATCAATTCTCTTCTTTTTCTAATTTTTGTGGTTTTGCTGCATTATTATTGACTTACTAAGGTACATGTTGCATGCCTTTTGTTTGTTTTGTAAGGGGAACAGAGAGATGATATGATTTGGAACGTATATGTATGTCAATGGAATATGCCCTGTCGACCGTAAATAATCGCGTTACGCCCTTAACTTTAAGCGCACATATTTCCTCGGAGTACTTTGTTCCTTCGTATCAGCTCGTTTCCTGTGTGTGTGTCCTGTCTTCGTTTCGCCCACAAAAAGTGTCCCTCCATTCCGGCGAAGCAAAAAAAAAAGAAGGAGTTGAATGTTTATCTTTATATATCTTTTTTTCGTTCAGTGTATGTGTTGTACATGCATGTGTATGGAAAGGGGCAGAATCAGAGTTTCTATCCCCCGCAGGGTTTCGGTCCGTGTTGGAGGCAGTTTTGGGCCGCACTTAATTTCACGGCCCGTCGAATTGGTGAGCTACGATTCGACCAGAAGCTCTCCACTTTATGACAAATCATACGAATTACTTTACACACAGAAACTCGCATAGAAATAAATATATCTCCTTCTCTCTATACATATATATATAAAAAGAGAGAAAATAGTGAACGGAAAAGAAAAATAATAAGAAGGAGAAGCAGAGGAACGAACGGAAAGAAAGTCGTGTTCTTAAGGGAGAGAATTTTACGCTTTCATTCGCCTCATAAAACACTGATAAATGGCGCAATCTCCAAATATAGACTATAACAAACAGTTTATTATACCGAATTGAATGTTTGCGCGAAAAGCACGAAGAAATGAGGATCTGACGGACGGCGAGACGGAAGAGGGAAGAAAAAGCTTTTCGTGGGGGAGGATAAAAAAATAAAACAGATCATCCACTTCTTTTATATAGATATATCAATTATTGGTAATATAATTGAGTGATACAATCATCTTCATCCCTTCCCAGGAAATCCCCCTTTAATTCCTCCCTCTCACCAAAAATAAACCGATATTCTCTTTACAAGACTTGAAACAGTAAACCGGTTTTCATTTACTAAACTTTTATTACTCTCTTTCCCACTACATTCAACAAAATTAAATTCCACAAATACTTTGTACTTTCCATTAATAGATTTTCGCATTAGAAATTCAAGTATTGCTTTAATCGATTGCATAATAAGCTATTATCTACTAAGTGTGTAACGTAATACATACCAATTAAGTATAATGTAGTGGGCATGCGCCGGCCTATCATTATTTTAATTAATGTAATTACTGATCCTAGAAACCTTTAATTAAAATATTATTATATACGCACTTGATTCAATAATTTACTACTTTGTGTCGTCTTAAAATATCTTAATATTAACCAAATTCATATCAATATTTGCATTACTATTGACATTACTATTCCAGCAAACACTATTTAGTATATGAAATATTTATTATGTAAAATATATGTAGATCTTAGATTTTTATAGAAGATGCATGAAACGAAGATATTCATTGCATTAATTTGAATATTGTGCTTCATGATTCTTTAGTTCATCATAAATAGTAATATATAGAAACTGTAGTATCTAGTTAATGCATTTCTGATTTGCAAAGCATTTGTTGTTTTGCTTTTTTTGTTGTTGTATTTTAATTAAGAAGGTATGCATAAAGTGTAATCGGAAATTGAACGTTTTCAATTTAAAGCGGAAGGCCGCTCGCGCTTTTGTGCAAAGTGCTCGACGCAGAACTAATTGTAGTTGGGTTTTGAGGGAAGAGAAAGAATGGAGGAAAAAGGAAAAGCGGTTCGGGCGTGCGGGGAAAATGCGAAATGAAATAATGGAAATTCCGGTCGCCTCTAGGTGCGACGAGGGAGGCAAAGGGAACGGGATCCGGGCCGGAATTAATACGACTTATATTACGCCTAATCTGCCAGATTACTCCACTCGCGATTTATTGTGCTCAGTTCAAATGATGCCGACGAGATACAAGCCCAGAGGCTTCGGTTTCATTACGCGTTCGCGAGAATCTCTCTTTCTCTCCACTTCCCTCTGCAGAAGACCCCAAAAGTCATAACATACAAAATGGGATCGCTCTTCAGAATTAATCTTCACCCCTCACATCAACAACAACAACAAGCTTCACCAATAACAATAAAACAATTTTGAAAGAACTTCAGGTAAAGAAGAAGTAGTTGTGTGCTACTGAAGTGTTTTATAAAACATGCTAGTTCTGCATGAACTAAGAATAACTTGGGCGGATCTATCCGAAATTGGTCTAATAAGTCACTGTTTATTGGCTTGTTTTATTAATGTAAATACTGTTTTTATAGAAGATGATAGCTGACAATGGCTAGTCAAAACTTGTCCATCTATGAACTAAGAATAACTTGGGCGAATGTATCCGAAATTCGTCTGATAAGTCACTGTTTATTGGCTTGTTTTATTAATGTCAATACTGTTTTTATAGAAGATGATAGCTGGAAATGGCTAGTCAAAGCTTGTCCATGTATGAACAAAGAATAACTTGGGCGTATGTATCCGAAATTCGTCTGATAAGTCACTGTTTATTGGCTTGTTTTAGTAATGTAAATACTGTTTCTATAGAAGATGATAACTGAAAATGGCTAGTCAAAACTTGTAATATTATGTTAGGCAAAACACCAAAAATCAATCGATTGAATTTTGTGTAATTTTGGTCTGATTTTCTACAACTTGATTCTATGCATTATGTAATTCTATTTACAAAAATAAAAAAAAAACCTCATCCACAACATTGTAACATTCAACATATTATATTGTTTCTACAAAATATTACTTACTACAGCAATTACATAGTTTCTTTTTTGAAAAGTTTTAAGATAAATAATTTTTCAGTAAAATAACAATAGTTACGCGTAATTTAAGAACGATAAGAAAATTAATATTTTACATGTTTCCTTATAATATTTAATACATTTTTGTAAAGAATTGATGGTTTACAATCTTAATAAAGTTGATAAATTTCGTAAAGAAAGACAAATCGAATGAACACATTTCATTTTGACATATGTGTATGTAAATCAGTATTTTTTTTGTGATATTCCATTTTGTTATATTGATTACGGTTGAATTAAGAATGGAGACGCATCAATTCACCATGATTGATGTCAGTAGTTCAAGGATCGTGATGAATTCGGGATTCTACAAACTGCGTGCGAGTGGGATGTAGAAGTATAGCCTGCATCGGATGCTTTTGGTATGCCGATCACGGAGCGTTGGGAAAAGAGGTGCAAGGAATATAATGCTAATGTTCATGCAGGACGAGGACGGCATTAAAGGTGAGAAGGAAGTTTTAAAGCGAATATTCGCACGTATGGTGGAGGGTGGAGCGAAACGCTGAGATTGCCGAAAACACGAAATGCCCCCACAGTGAGAAAAAAAAACGTGTATATAATAAAGGAAGATGTTATTAACGTCCCGAGGAAGTATAAAAAAATGTGTGTACGTAATGCGTACGCGCGTATTTTTCATCTCCCCCCAAAAACCGACCCAGATTTCGGATGATTTATAAGAGAAAAGCAGTGTTTTTTTTCTCTCGCTTCTTTCGACGGTGACAATTTTCGCCAGAACTTTGGACGTATTAATATGGCGCGATCCTTTGTTATAGTTTGCAAGGCCCTAGTTTCGAATCGCGGAAGGAAAGGGAAACAATTAATGTTCATCGATTCTCCATTAGGGCAGAATCATTGCTTACCATGTAAAAGAATTACAGAAACTGGCGTTCCTTTTTCTTAACTTGTTAATGAAATACACCAAGATTTACATTAATTCTCAGTTAAAGGGAGAGGTTTAGAATACGTTGAGAAAAGTAAATGTAGATAGAATTAATGTATAATTAGTTTTAATTAATTTAGTTTTTTTTAGACAAGAAAAGAGATTGTAAAGAAGAATGAAAATGAAGATCATGAGGATGAGGGTAAACGAGGATTGAAAAGCTGAGGTTGATGACAATGAGAATGAAGATTATGAAGAGTTAAAAGTTATTGTGGATGATAAGGAGGAAAACGTTGAATGAAGTATGAAAAGAAGGCTGATGATGATGATGAATGTTTATTTTTAAAGAATTTATACTGTTAATATCACGGCATGTTTCAGTAATTTAAATATTGTTTCTACAGAAGATTCATTAACATGAAAGCTCTGACTGAAAATAACTACTCAAAACTTTTCCATCTATTACCTAAGAATAACTTGGGCGTAAGTATCCAAAATTCATCTGAGAAGTCACTGTTTATTGGAATGTTTCAATAATGTAAATACTGTTTCTATAGAAGATGATAGCTGAAAATGGCTAGTCAAAACTTGTTCATCGATAAACTAAGAATAACTTAGGCGTATGTTTCCAAAATTCGTCTGATAAGTCACTGTTTATTGGAATGTTTCAGTAATGTAAATACTGTTTCTATAGAAGATGATAGCTGAAAATAGCTAGTCAAACTTGTCCATCGATGAACTAAGAATAACTTGGGCGCATGTTTCCAAAATTCATCTGATAAGTGTTACATAATAAGTGAGAGACAAATGCTGCGAGTTTTCAGTATACATTTTCACTTGTTCCATAACATATGTTGGTAATGTATTTTTGAATGCCGAGTGTTGGAGAATGCGTCGAGCCTGTGCTCGTGTTTAATTCAAACATGTTTATGTATTTCGGAATAAGAAAATTGGAAACTCTGATGCCTTTGTAGGTCGTTACGTAAACGTGCCTCTATTTATTTGAAAATAATATTAAGGTGTGTTTCCATGTGCACGGAGAGGAGGGTTGGGAGCCGGTTGGTTGGGGGAGGACGAAGGACGCAATTGAATTTTCTCCATGATATAATATTTTCCCGTGCCGCCGCCGACGCCGCCCTCGTCTCGCTCCTCCTGCTTCTTCCTTTACATTTTTACCGTGCGGATTGCAAAGGAAGGACAGCAGACGGAGATGAAGAGCGACCGTGGAAAAGATCACACGACAAAGAGTCCTCGCAGTTCGTCTCTCGTTCCTCGCATTTTTATACACATCTTTTCTTCGCTTTGTACACACGTATTGCCCATCCTCATCCTTATTTCCTCAGTCATTATTATCTCTTCGTATAACGTTTTATTTATTTTCGCTCGTCGTGATTTACGATTCAAAAATTCACTTGACGCTCTCTGATCCATCCCACTCTCTGAGTAAGTGATCCGCTCAGCAACTGACAAACACTTTTTCCAGCACTCGGCTCCACACATCCCAGATATGAATGCATGCAAAGAGCCTTCGCGTTCACATAAACAGCGCTAATGCTCATCCCCTGACAGCGACATCTACAAATCACCCCCAGGATTCTTTCCCTGGAAGGAGCCATCATCGTCTCTCACGCAACCCTCAAATTACCATCCCTGATTTATGTACGTACGCCAGAACACACATTCAATTATTACCATCAATTTTCATGTACGTACATTCCCACGACAACTTGATGAAACACACTTTAAATCCGCATCTGCATATGAAAAGACAATTCCGACGAGATTGATCGTTCCGATCCTCAAGTGCTTTCGCGATTTCACAAAACGCTCACATCACAAACGCACAATTGATACATTTATTTATTTTCGCAACTTTGCATCATACATCAAAACGAGAAAATCGTCTCAGAAAATGTTTCAATTTCATCATAAAGATAACCAATTAACCATCTTACAAATTACAATTTCAAATTTCTTTAGTTTAGTTTAGTTTTCAATACAAACTTATTGACCTAATCAATATATTAGATGAAAAGACCTATGGTCAATAGCCTTTAGGAACAATAATGAAAATAATCACATTCATTGCAACAAAATCCATAACAATATATAAACATACTATAATGAAATTATAAAATTCTATTGCCTTTTTGCCCCCTTTTGTAATAATTTATATTTGATTTTAACTATTTTTCATTCAATACTTTCAAAAATATATTAAACTATCTTTAGCACTGACAAATATGGAAAATGAATAAAGGATACTGTTTTTGACCCAATTAATAACATTTACATAAAATTAAATTTTCACATAAATAATTCAAGTTCTAAATAAAATATTAACATATTTGTTGTGTTAAACATCTACTTCTGTCTGAATCAATGCAATTAGCAATAATTAAGTATCGCTAATTATAATTATACAAATCGCTTCGTTGATAGACATCACAATTTATATTTATTATATTAAATGCGTTACAATTAATCGGATTTGGCCGAACGAATGGCAGCAATTAATAAATGTGAATTTATGTCGCAAACGCGAATTGGTGGATGCGCCGGGCAAAGCAAATAATTATCGTAATTTCCGTATTTGCAAATTGCACTAAATTAAATATAATTATTTTATCATAGTAATGTTATTAATTAAATTACACTTAGTGCATTTAAATTAAAAGCAAATAGTCCTATTTTGAAATACAAGTTTTGTAATTATTTGTTGTTGATAAAACAAAATATTTGTTTTCAGCTGCAATAATAACTTAATGAAAACTTTACAATTTGTTGACTTCTATTTGTATATTTTTAGTTGGAAATAGATTAAAAACTATATTTTTATCAGAAAGTTGTCAAATATTACAGCGAATATTATTTAATGTAATAAAATGCAATGAAAACTTTTAAATTAATCAATTCTGAATGTAATTGTATTGAAGTTTTTTCTTAAGTAATAATCTGTTTTTTATGATTTAAAAGTATGAATTTGTATATAATTTTATTTAAACTATTTTCAGAATTTGAATCAACACATTTTTGTTTGGTTTTAAGTTGCATCGTTTTGATCTTTTGCATTAACATTCTTTGAAGGAATTCTTGATTGTTATGTAACATGAAACATGTAGTATTGATGAGAAATAATAAGTTAGTATTGTTTATTTTCATAGTTAATATTGATGTGTTTTTATACAATTTTAACTAAGAAAGTTTTGTTAACCATTTTTTTTTGGTTTGGATGAAATATAATAGAAGATTCATAAGAAATAAAAAGTATGTAATGTTTATTGTTTTTTTGATAATTGGTCATTGTAATGTACATTAAATATTGTGTTTCGTTGTTAAAATTGATGTGTTTTTGTACAATTTTAACTAAGAAACTTTTGTTAACTAATTATTCGATTTTAATGAAATATAATAGAAGATTCATAAGAAATAAAAAGTATGTAATGTTTATTGTTGTTTAACAAATGGTCATTGTAATGTACATTAAATATTGTGTTTCGTAGTTAAAATTGATGTTTTTTTGTACAATTTTAACTAAGAAACTTTTGTTAACTAATTATTCGATTTTGATGAAATATAATAGAAGATTCATAAGAAATAAAAAGTATGTATTGTTTATTGTTGTTTGATAATTGGTCATTGTAATGTACATTAAATATTGTGTTTCATAGTTAAAATTGATGTGTTTTTGTACAATTTTAACTAAGAAACTTTTGTTAACTAATTATTCTATTTTAATGAAATATAATAGAAGATTCATAAGAAATAAAAAGTATGTAAAGTTAATTGCAGTTTCATAATTGGGTATTGTGATGTACATTAAATACTGTGCGGAGATTTGATTCGTTAATAAGCTTTCGCAGAAACGCAGTTACCATGGACAAACTTAGGCTGTTGTGACGATGGTCACGGCATGCTCCGTACAAAGGGGATTTGCAATTAAGCAGAGCTCCGCAGTTAATAAGCGCATTCGTACCGGGATAAAGTTAAATGGAATCGAGCCTCGGGGACTCGAATAAATTCCAGTCCGAATGTATGTGTTGCAGTATATATATACATGTACAACAAATTGTTGAAATTGTTTGGGAAACTCTTCGTTGTTTCCGAAACACAAGAACCGTGGATGTGCGCATCGCCAACAAACAAAAAAGCAACACCAGCATCCCTCTCCCCTCGGGCCATCATCCACCCAATTGTTTTAATCCGCCCGTCTGCGCCTATTCCGCTAATTAATTAATGAAGCATCGATTGGAAACGCGATCGAACAGTCAATTAATAAATTGTAATTAAACGCAGCTGAGCAACGTCCTGCAGCGTCGCCCCCCGACATCCTGCAGATCGGGTTCGGTCACGTTAAACGGTTTACATCAATTTTCATTTTCCCGCTGTTTGTAATGTATACTGCGTTTTCGGTTACTGTAAAATTGTATCGAAAATCTCGATTAATTTACATAAACAATACTCAATTATTCAATCAATTATTCTTATTAATGCAATGGAATAAACAAAATAATGAATCAATGACATTCTATTTTTGACATTTGACAGAAACGGTTTAAGGTAATACCCAATGATTCCTCATATTCCTGTTGTTTGTAATATTCATTGCGTTTTCATTTAGATACATTACTTATTTATTATACATCCAATGAAGTTTATGTATACTATTGACCGTTCAATTTTATTAATTACCATAATTAACCTATTTTGTTGTAATTACTAGTGTTCTACTTTCACCACAAAATGATGCTTTATGACTCCATCACATTGGATTTTTAATTATGTTTTAGTATTCAACTAACCATCAACTTTTTAATTATATATTTTTTTTATTATTTAACGTAATTCTCTTTTTAATTGAATTAACGCCATCTATAATCAAAATAATGAAACAACAGCAAATGATATTCTATTTTAGTCTCATAATTTCTAATGATTCTATTAACTAAAAAATGAATTTTCATGATTTTTTGAATGAATATGTTTATTATTAAGATTATTGCATAACTAACCTAATTATTGAAACTTAATAAGTATGTATGACATAATCATCATCAACTTAATTCGGTGAACGTTTTCTAGAATCAATATATTAAAAGAACAATACACCCATACCTCGCTTTACGGCCTAGGTACGTTCTACGAAACTTGGCCGAAATGCGAGAAGCCGTATAACGAATCAATTATTGCGCTTGCGTAAGATTGGTAACATGTAGATTTATTGACATCGAAAAAAAGTTTGTGTTGCCGTTATAGCGAAACATTTTGTAAATCGAAAACGTGCCTTAATTGAAGAGGGCCGTTATAGCGAAGTGCCGTATAAAGAGCGGAGAAATTGACATTCTATGTATGACATTGCACAGTCGTAGTTTATGTTAATGACTAATGAGTTTATTATATAAAACAATGGGTAATTACTAATGAGTTTATTATCTAAAAGAATGAAAGCATATTTAGCATCACTAAACAAAGGTCATTGCATAAAAAACCTAATTATTTAAACAATGTTAGTAAGTATTTTATTAGACATAATCAACAACTTATTCTAGTGAGCGTTTTTTATAATCAAAATAATTGACATTCGATATTTTGACATTTGAAGGGTTGTTAATGTTCACACAAACTACATGGTTAAGAAGATGATTTAATACAAGTATTTTATGAAATATTTTCAGTACAATTACAAAAACTTCACTTGATTTATTTAATATTTGACTTTCTATTTTTGACATTTGAAAGATTAATAATGCCCTCTTGAGCTATTTGATAAAATAGTTAGTTTAATACAAGCATTTTATACTATATTTTCAATATAATTATGCAATTAATTTATTTTTGAAAGAAATTAATTAAGAAGTAATTAATTGCCGTAATGTTTACTTGATTTATATATACATTTAACCATTGATATATCATTTTTGACATCTGACAATCTGTCCGTATTTTCAACCCTAAAGCAAACAACGACATTAATATTCATGTAACGATGAATTGAAAAGGACACAACTAATACGAAAAAAACGAAAATAATATACAAAAAATGAGTATATAATAAAAGAGGGCATGAGGGTAGTTAAATAAATAAATGAATGAATGAGCGAGTGTACATTTACACAGCGGATTTTAATGGAATATTATTCAGAATTGCATTATATTCCTGGGCGAGGAATTACCATCGCTTTGTTTTGTTTTAATGCGAATTGAACATTTCATTTGCACACCAGAGGGGGTTGTAGATTCACCCTGCTTGTTTTTTTTTTCTCTCTCTATATGTTTGTCATCATCCCCGTACATTTCCCACCCCTTATTCATTCATTCATTCATTATACGCGTCCTCGTATTGCGTGTCCGCATGCGGGGAACGCAAAATGAGTTATGTAAATCTGACCAGCGTCGGCTAATAACCACATAATAATCAAATCAAATTTCACGGCGCGCGTGACGAAATTTCGGGAAACGTCCCACCTCCACCACCCACATACACGATTTTTAGACAATCGCCACGTAATTACAATCAAAATAATAATCAGATTTTGTTCTTTCATCAATTATTATCCAACAATATTGTTATGTTAAATTTGAAATCTATCTTTTCATTTGTAACATCGTTTATCAACATTTAAAACAAAAGTATATTAGACCGGGGTTGGTTGTCACAAACATTTATCGGAAATGTTTCTTTAAAATTTCAAACTGAAGATGAGTTTTAATGAGGAAATTAATAAAACAGCATGCAAAGTTAATAGAGATCGGATCTGAGAAGGAAGCAAGGGATGAAGAGTATTTCGGGAATTTATTTTTTAATATAATTACAGTCGGAAGTCCCACGATGCGGAAGGGAATCAGAAGAGGTTAGTTCCGGGGCGAGGAGGGGAAAATAGTAAGAACAAAACGCGAGGTGGATATAAATCCGGAAGAAGTAATTAAGTCCGGAAATGTGTGAGAGAGAGAGAGAGAGAGAGTATTAACGGAGACAAAGTGGTGGAAAAATTGCATCCAACAGTTTGAGTGGTGAAACGTAACATATATTTTTGACTGAAAAATCAGTGAAAAACTCTATGTATTCTTTTTTTTTAAATTAATTATCGTGAGATTTTATGCGAGTTCTGCACTCGTAAAAATGTTCAATTTCGTTGTTCGGTCAAACGGGAGAACGGTCTGAACTCATCCCCGAGATTGTTTCGTCTAATGGTTTTTACTCTTGCTCTTCCTTCCACTTCCTTTCCGGCTTTTTACACTTCCAGACTTCCCCCGTTGGAATTACTACATAAATATAAACTGTGCGTTGTTAGTTCGAAGTGAGCTTAGATTACGTTCACCCGAAAACATGTATCTGATATACGTACAATAAATTTCATTTAAATCTAATAATAATATGTATTGCAACAACAACTATAGAAAGAAAACTGAATACAATAGTAATTAAAGCAAAGAAAGTAAACATAAAATACAATGCAATTTATAATTTACTATTAAAATGTGTTGTGGGAAAGAATCTGAAGTCTCAAGTAGTAACATTTGTAATTGTATCTCAATAAATGTTCAGAATTTTCGTGTTCAATTAAAATCAATAAAAATTGTTAAAATTGTAAGTGAAAATAATGCATTTTAATGATAGATTTGTTGATAATTTACTCTTAAAATGTGTTGTTTATTGTTTAAATTAATGGATATTTTAGATTAGGGATAGAATCTATTGTGGGGAAGAATCTGATGTCTCAAGTAGTAACATTTGTAATTGTACCTTAATTAATATAATTGAATAATCGAATTCAATAATAACCAATAGAAATTGTTGTAAATGAAAGTGAAAATGATGCATTTTAATAATAGATTTGTTGATAATTTACTATTAAAATATGTTGTGGGAAAGAATTTGAAGTCTCAAGTAGTAACATTTGTAATTGTATCTCAATTAATGTTCAGAATTTTCGTGTTCAATTAAAATCAATAAAAATTGTTAAAATTGTAAGTGAAAATAATGCATTTTATTAATAGATTTGTTTATAATTTACTATTAAAATGTGTTGTTTATTGTTTAAATTAATGGATATTTTAGATTAGGGATAGAATCTATTGTGGGAAAGAATCTGATGTCTCAAGTAGTAACATTTGTAATTGTACCTTAATTAATATAGTTGAATAATCGAATTCAATAATAACAAATAGAAATTGTTGTAAATGAAAGTGAAAATGATGCATTTTAATAATAGATTTGTTGATAATTTACTATTAAAATGTGTTGTGGGAAAGAATCTGAAGTGTCAAGTAGTAACATTTGTAATTGTATCTCAATTAATGTTCAGAATTTTCGTGTTCAATTAAAACCAATAAAAATTGTTAAAATTGTAAGTGAAAATAATGCATTTTAATGATAGATTTGTTGATAATTTACTCTTAAAATGTGTTGTTTATTGTTTAAATTAATGGATATTTTAGATTAGGGATAGAATCTATTCTGGGGAAGAATCTGATGTCTCAAGTAGTAACATTTGTTATTGTACCTTAATTAATATAATTGAATAATCGAATTCAATAATAACCAATAGAAATTGTTGTAAATGAAAGTGAAAGTGATGCATTTTAATAATAGATTTGCTGATAATTTACTATTAGAATGTGTTAATTATAATTGAATTTCAAGGATTTTTTAGATTAGGGCTAGAATTGATAGCTTAGAATTCAATTGCAACCAATAACAGTTATTACTCGCTTCGAGATTCACGTCTGTTATTACTAAAAGTACGTATGCAGCATTATATAAAGTCAATTTT
>JAFMTC010000115.1:127529-141410 GCA_018845635.1 Nicrophorus orbicollis
TTAAATAGACATACTAAATTCATGCCAATTGAGGAATTATGATCCTAAAACTCATCTAGGACTAGTTGTTAGTGGGCAACGCTTCCAAAATATAAGGGTTTGCACAATGGGTGGTTTCCTTAATATCCGAAAGGACAGATCGTAAATGTAGTAGCAGACACACACAAAAGAAAAAAAGCAAAATGTATCTGGAGTAATTCATTCAAAGATCATACTGTTCTTCGAAGACATTACTCTAATTAGCAGACCGAAGAAGTCTTTGAGCCAAGTTTATAATCTTCAAGAAGTTTCCAAATATGTTGGAGAAGGAATTTGAAGATAGATTGGATTGGATAGATTAATTTGAATATAAATATCTAAGACACGCAATCTAAGAAAATGTTCGCGATAACGAATGTCGGGAATTTGATATAGTCGGGATAACGGATTTCGGGAATTTCGTATAGTTAGGATAACAGATGTCGGGAATTTGATACAGTCGGAAAAACGAATATCGGGACTACAATATAGTCGGGCTAACGGATGTCGGGAATTTGAGCGTCGGGAAAGTGAGTATCGGGCAAATAAAGTAGACCTAAAACAAACAATATTTCAGCAAAAAAATATCGATTTTTTTGCGATAAAAACAGTGTAATTAACAGTTACAGTTCGTAATTGCTTCCTGAATGCAAACTTTTCAATATTTTGTATTATAGATTGAAAATAAAATACAAGATTTAATATATCTATAAGAATGAAACAAATCTTTACAAAATAATGGTGAGAAACTATGAAATTTGTTTAATTCTATGTCAAGGCAATCCTATTTTCAAATGCATAGAATAAACAATCAAATATGTTGAAGTACTGTTGTTTTCGAAGTATTAAAATAAATTAGTAAGTTCCGCAAGGCATTGTTTTAGGTGCAAGCCCCAAGGAATATTCCCATAATTTGGTGAACGCCCTTTTTTCCGTGAAGGGAGGGTGCGGCTCTCGAAAATAAACATACATTCAAATTCTGGTCAATTATTAAAACAAGTTTGTTTGTTTTCGGTCAGCTATGGTTTTGGGTGAAACCAGTGAGAGAGTGAGAGAGAGAGGGGGGAGGAAAACATGAATTAGAAATGCTTTTCCTCTTAATACTGCTTCAGCGTTGCCGTAATAACGAATGCAGCTAATCCCCGGGAAATTTGAATTTAATTTCGGATGCAAATTCGCCGAAAACAAGTTAAAGCATTAATCCCTGGGACTAATATAAAATCGATACGTTGCAAAAAAAATTACCAATTAAATGGTCCGTTGCGAAGTGCCGGCTAATTGGATAATTTCTCATGTAAGCACGCACAAATATATACTTTATTTTTCGAAAATTTATTTTGTTTTCGGAGAAGAGATATGAGTGCAAATAAAGTGAAAACGCGCGCTTCTTCAGCCGTTCCCCAGAAGGAAAATATCGCGCAGATTTACTGGCAAAGTTAATTAGCTTTACGACCCACAACAGATTACTTAACCCAGATCAAGATTTACTCTTCGTATCCTTCTGCTGAAGTATAACAACGTCGGCTCTAATTCTTTGCCCAAAGTAGAACATTTAACTTTCAACGGATGGAAGGAAACGCAACACATTTTATTGTATAGAAGTAATCATAATTCATAAACTCATCCAAAGATTGTAAGAAATCCGCATCTTAAAAGTAAGAATTATTAACTCAAATTGAATCACTATAAACATTATTTATATATAAACAAAAGTTAATAACAACAGTTGTTTCATAAAACTAGAAAATTTCACAAAATCGATAATTGCAAAACACATAAATAAAAACAATAGATAAAATTAGCTTCTTGACCTACGCAAAGATGTTGAAATAACTAATTAAAAACAATAATATAAGTTCTTAAAATCATTACAATAAACAACAAATAATAAAACTTCTTTGAAATACGAAAATCCTTTTGTTTTTCAATCCATAAATCATGAAATAATTGCTCCACACTTCATAACTATCAATATATAATTGCATAATTTGATACATACTTATATTTAACAAAGAAATTGTAAATTAATTTCAAAATAAAGTTTAAAAGCAAGTAAAATAATGGCATTAACATAATGTGTTTTATACAAAAATATTTAGGTGCGAAATTATCCGACATTACTTTTAGCACTATAAATACGCTCGTAATTAGCACGACGCACGAGGGTGTCGTATAAATACATATATTTTTTTAATTAAATAGAATATTTTAACTCAAATAATGCAAAGCTGCCGCCTTTTTTCACATTTTTTTACACACATAACGCGCAGTTCTTACGTAATTAATAACAGGCGGACAGCGGGAAGATAATGTAATCAGGTTCGGGACCCGCAGGAGATTAATTAGCACGTATTAAACTAGTTTTCTTTATTATCGTAAGCCTCTTTTTTAATTCCGCGTTCGCTTTTATATTCGTTTATTTGTTGTTTTTTAATTAAATTTCAGCCATTAATTAGATTATATGCAAAAAAGAAATGTAACGGCATTGTTTTTCGTCAAGTAATAATTAGTGGAAACACTGCAGTTTGATTCAGTGGATTTTTGTTAATTAATTTAATTATTACTATTGTTATATAATTATCATTTGTTGCAATATTATTATTTCACTAAAATTATGAAATATCAATCAATTCAGCACGTTTTTCATGAAGTTAAAATGTAATGTTAAGTCAATTATTAAAGATGATAAAGTTGTTGCAATTATACTTTACTTTTAAACAGATGTACTTATGTGATTTTCAATGAAAATACAGTGGTACCTCGACATACGAGTTTAATTCGTTCAGTAACCTTGCTCGTATGTCAAATTGCTCGTATCTCAAAGCATTTAGTCTAAGGTGGTATAAACTGTTGGTGTCTTGTGCAGCGGTGTGCGATTCCTCGTATCTCAAATCTAGCTCTCATCTCAAAGCAAAATATCGCTCGCTCGGCGGCTCGTATCTCAAAACACTGATATATTAGGGTACTCATATATCTAGGTACCACTGTATATGTTTTTTTCTTTCGAATTTTTTTGTCAATTAATACTGTTTATCATAAAGAAATAATTAGTGGAAACACTGCAGTCTGATTCAGTAGATTTGCTTCAATTTTTTTAATTATTACTATTGTTATATACATATCTTTTGTTGCAATATTATAATTTCACTAAAATCCTGAAATATCAATCACTTAAGCACATTTTTTATGAAGTTAAAATGTAAGGTTAAGTCAATTATCAAAGATGATAAAATTGTTGCAATTATACTTTACTTTTAAACAGATGTACTTATGTGATTTTCAAAGAAAATACAGTGGTACCTCGCCATACGAGTTTAATTCGTTCAATAACCTTGCTCGTAAGTCAAATTGCTCGTATCTCAAAGCATTTAGTCTGATGTGGAAGAAACTGTTGTTGTCGTGTGCAGCGATGTAGTGTCCCAAATCTTGCTCTCATCTCAAAGCAAAATATCGCTCGTATCTCAAAACACTGAGGGTACTCATATATCTAGGTACCACTGTATATGTTTTTTCTTTCGAAATTTTTGTCAATTAATACTGTTTATCATAAAGTAATAATTAGTGGAAACACTGCAGTCTGATTCAGTAGATTTGTTTCAATTCATTTAATTATTACTATCGTTATATAAATATATTTTATTGCAATGTTATTATTTCACTAAAATCTTGAAATATCAATAAATTCAGCACGTTTTTCATGATGTTAAAATGTAATGTTAAATCAATTATCAAAGATGACAAAATTGTTGCAATTATACTTTACTTTTAAACAAATGTTCTTATGTGATTTTCGATGAAAACATATGCTTTTTCGTTCTGAATTGTTGCCAATCAATACGAAGTTGTGTAACGAAAAGTCGACAGGTTGATCCTATGATCCTCACTGCAAGCTAAACCTGCATTTTCCACTCGGATGAACCAGGAAATCATTGCAGGAATTTACGATACTTCCGTCACCCTGTTACTGTTTCCATGGAGAAATATCAAAAAAATCTTATAGTTTATGCTAATACCAATACCTAAGTATTTCACGAAATGTCGGTTATTACTAAATAATAATAAGTGATGCGTATCTCAATTTATTTGTTTGTAATTCTATAACTTAATTTGTTTGCTTTTACGTATTTTTTGGGTTGAGAAACATTGATATTAGTATAAAATTCGACACTATAATTATTGTAAAATATGAAAAGTTTTGATATATATTAATAAAATTTGAGAAATAGATTTAGTTTAGTAATACCAACATAATATAACATAATAATATAATAATTTATGTAAATATTTCAGGATATATTTTACACGCATCATATGGTATTAACTGGATAAAGTATCTAGAATAAGTTAACAATTTTTATTTGATATCCTAAATAAAGACTAGTTACTATAAGCTTTATGCTTATAATGTTCTTTTTATTTTCTTGCTCATCGTAAATCAAGAGTAAGATGAATCATACATTGGAATCATTAGAAATCCAGCAGCGATTAAAATTAACGAGCGAATCCTCCCTCGGCAATTCATAATGCGAATCAATTAAAATGGCTCGACGTGTTTTCATTTCTTCGGCGTTTTAATCATTCCGCCGTGCGGATTAAAACGATCGAGATTCGCGATCTGCATTGGATTCTGCAAAGTTTAGCGCTCGAATTCAACAAAGGTGCTAACTGAATCAAGCCGAAGAAGCAAGCAAGCAAGCAGCAATTCGGTGCTGCTCTTTTTCTCGTTCTTAAATTAATTGAAAAGATTCCATCCGTGATTTATTGTCGGATTTGTTCCGGCCATTGTTGTGGCATGTGGGAAAGGACGATATGGCATTTGTGCAGCGGACGATGGGGTCTCCGCAGGGGTTGGCTGCACCTCTGAAATATCTGGTATCTGTGTATGAGGATCTTCGAGATGAGATTTCGCCTCCACTTCCCGTCTGTCTTTTCGACGAGATATTCTACTCCTTCTACTCCACCACTTCTCATGTAATGAATGAGACAGCTGCGAAGGTAGCAATCGACGAACAAGAACTAATTCACTGCGAAGACATCATTTCGATCTTTATTGTCAATGTTATTCGGCTTTGTCCGCATTAACAATTATTCTCAGAGAAAGGAAACAACTTGTTACCAATTTGTATCCAATACATAATTAGCCAATTAATTCAATTATATTATACAACAATGGATAATTTCCCCACTGTTATACAATTTGTCCAAAATTAACAATGCTTCAAATCAAATTTTTCATTCCATATTTTACTGATATTTAATAAGGAAAATAAATATATTATAGAATAATTTTGATTCATAACATCAATGTTACAGAATTATTCATAAGCAACTTGTGTTAAAGTGGAGAACCAAGTTATGGAGTGAAATCAAAGAAACTCTTTCGGAGTGTTAATAAATTAATCTTTGTCTTCTCAAATCAACTCTACTTCTCATTCTCTTGTCTATCTTAACCCTTTTAATCCTGACTAACTTCATGTTGTATGCATTGCTGTCACAAACCCACAACATACTGCCCTCCCTTGAATTATTTAATACAAAACAAGAGGGGGACCAACAACATCGACAAAGCTACATACAACAATTTCAAACTTAAATAGCAATCAAAATATAACAAAAACTTATATCAATGGTTACAACAATAATTCTGAATATCATTTCAAAATATCAATATAAATAAATTAATAACACTGCAGCTTCTTCACAAGTCTACCATATATTCCTCATAGGATGACTTATCAACTTGCTGCCTGGCAACATGATGTTGGAAGACTTCGACCACCAACAAGCTTGCTATTGAAGTTCCTATACTTATGCACATCTCATCCAGAAATGAGCCCTTAATCATTGAAATTGCTGCCAATAATACAGAAAATTAGCAGTCTGTGATCTGCAGATTCTCATAAACTTCTGTTACGAAGATCCTTAACTTGAATAAACTTCAATATGTTCTGGTCCAAGAATGGTTCTTTGATGTAATGTGATCCTTGTTCACTACATTTTCTTGCTGCTATTACTCATTCTTTTCCAATACAGCACAATTATTTGTATTGGATTTTGATGAATACCTCAACACCTTCTAAGCTATCAGATTTGTTGAACTTAAAGCAACTAATATAGATTCTATAAAGTATTAATTCTCCATGAAATATTCATCTGTTAACTCTTCTGTTTCCATCCTTACTGCCAAATCAAAATTGTATTGTTCTAATTCATCCAATCATATTTTTGTACGTTCAATAAGCTTCTGAGTGTCTACTTCATAAACATTCTGATATATTTATGAATTTCTTGAAAAAAGGTCAACTTGGCTCTATAACTTCTCTGAAAAATTCTGAAATGCATATTGTTCTGGCACTTTCCTTTCTCCCCGGAAGTAGGGGACTGTAAGCAACTACTGAAGAGTTTTCTAATATACTTAAGTCACATAAGTTAATCACATATACAACTCAAGTTGAGTAGATAAATAGAAAATGTAATGGACGACCAAATATTCCTAACTTCACTCTCTGGAGGAATTACTTAAGCTAACCCATTGGTACCATCTACTTATTAACTCTCTTACTTTCACCACACATAACTCTAATTTTATTTCAGGTATTGCTAATCGATTCCATATTGATCAAATGTTAAGTTGTGGGACGAAATCAAAGAAACTTGTTCGCATTATTCAATAATTTTATCTTTTCTATTCTCAACTGTATCTGTCAACATTTACTGCTGGTTATCTTCATGTTGTATGCATGACCGTACCTTACCCAGTGGTGCCAAATTCAAAACAATTACTCCCTCAAATAATATAATTTAAATGATCTCAGTTCTCTTTGTCATACACATGAAGAAATTGATGTTCCTCAAATCAAACAACTTTTAAATACACCCATATCTCGCTTTACGGTCTAGATACGTTCCACGAAACTTGGCCGCAAATCGAAAAGCCGTATAACGAATCAATTATTGTGCAAGATTGGCAACATGTAGATATATCGACTTCGAAAAACAGTTTTTTTGCCGTTTTTTTTTGCGAAACATTTTTGGCCGTAAATCGAAAACGTGCCTTAATTGAAGAGGGCGGTTATAGCCGTGTAAAGAGCGACCTTATAGCGAGATATGGGTATAATTTGTATACTGAATGAAGGATTATAATCAAAGTTATTCGGCACTTGAATTATTCGTTAACCGAATATACATTCAATAATGATTTCCATATATCGGCATCAAGTGTTCGTTATCCGAATATTTGTTAATTGTTCTAATAAATAATAAAATTTCGCAAAAGTATTCATTGTTAAATTTGTTTCAAATCTAAACTGTTAGCTACGAATAAACTGATATATGTTTATAATTGTTCGTGTAAAAAATAAATTTTAATATAATATTTAATTAATAAAATCGTTAAATTATATTAATATTGTCTGAAAATCATTAAAATTATGAAATACTTTACGTTTCTAATTAGATTTGCGGTCGTTAAGACGCTAAATACGTGCACTCTGCACGTTCCAAAGGGTGTCCATCAAAAGGACCTATGTTAATAACCGGTATCAATTATAATTTTGAATAATAATAACGCCTTTGTGGCCTTCGAAGCCGTCCGTCCGTACGTCCGTCCATTGGGTTGGGTTGGTTTGGGACCAGTTTTCGGAATTATTAAATTAAACGCGTTTATAATTCGGTACCTTCCGACGCATTATGCATGCATGCGCACATACTAATATTATATAATCTCACCTCGACGTGACTCCTCTTTCTTCTCCTCTTCATATCTATAGATATGTGCACGCATCCATTCATCTCCCGTATTAATCTCACGGACACAATATTAATCAATAAATCAATCAGCTTTTATATTGAATTACGATCGGCCCCGAAATAATTCTCCTTTTATTGGCAACACATCATTAAGGACAGCCTTATTATTGATTGATTTACTTTATTAATAGGAATGTTCGTATACATTTTTATATATATATCTATTTTCCCGTCCTTTCCTTTTCCTCTTTCTGTCCTCTTTGTCCACGCTAATATATTATTAATAAATTTCGTATCATAATATTATTATAGCGTGAGTTCACGTAATGTTAGAGGCAATAAATTTCGTTTCATACACGACGATCCAGTTATTTACTTTTTATTTTGTCTCTCGATACGTGTGCAAGATTTATCGTTGCACGTTTTATAATCTCCTCTTCCTTTTTTGTTCGTCCTGCAATTAAGTCTATACACTGACATTGCTCGCTATATCCGATATCATATAGTTTACATTTATTACCATAATTATATGAAATTATGGGGTTTTGTACAAGTAATTGGAATAATATAGTATTTAAACTCGAACTTGGAAAAGAAACAGATGTTACAGGAGATATTCAGTATTTTTTTTATAAATTTTACATCGACATTATTTTCTATATACACTATAACATTACTTACATTAATTATCATAATTATATAACATAAATCTCTAATGTAAAACGCAATTTGCGTATGTTTTTTCAATGTTTTTTGCTATATTCAAGTAGAATACATACCTCGTTCAATTACGTTAGTATATGAATAAAGAGTGTACTAAATTATATATTGCACGAAATCTATAATATTTACAATATTTCACAATTAATAGTATACAAATTATTATTATTTTTAATTATGTAATGAAGGATATTATAATAACAAAACCTATTAAGTAAGTCATTTTTGTTGTCTGAAATGAGTATAAATTACACGAGTTTTTACTGTAATACACCCATACCTCACTCTTTATACGGCATTTCGCTATAACGGCCCTCTTCAATTAAGGCACGTTTTCGATTTACGGCCTAAAATGTTTCGCTATAACGGCAAAAGAAACTTTTTTTCGAAGTATATATCTACACGTTGTCAAGCAATTAAAATTAATAACAATGAACCATGTTTGGAAAAAAATATGGCCAGAATGTGTAAAAAGTACTGATGCAGAAGTTAATTTCCTTCCTGAAATTAGGCAAAACATTTTGGATTTAGCATATGATCTCGGCTTTGAAGTTTTAAATGAACCTGATGTGCTTGATCTGCTTGGAACCCTTTTCATATGAGAAACTCATTCAGTTGCATGCAGAACCAGCATTTGATGAAGAGACAGAGCCTGTTATGTCCAAACAGCTATCATCAAAAAATTTGTCGAAAGCTCTTTCCTATTTCGAACAAAGACTAAACATCCTTCTTGAAAACGATCCTGACGTTGAACGTAGCGCTAAAGTTTCTCGAGGAATTAACTCAGCTATTAGCTGTTCAAAATCACTGAAGAACGAAATGGACAAGAAGGCAAGACAAACAACGCTGGACATGTCATCCTTACCAGCGAAAAATGGTGACGACAGTGTTCTGCAGGTTACCATTTCTTCATCGTCTTCAGATTAAAGCCATTAAAAAAATATGTATGTATACATACACATATTTTATGTAACATGAAGTTGTTTCATTTTTGTTTATAGATTATTGTTGTTTTTTGGAGTCTGTTATTATTTTATGTACAAATATATATACTTGGTATGTATGTATTTTTGATTTAAATGAAATAAAAAGATAAAATGCATTTTGAATAATAAACCATCTTACAGATTTAACAACTTTCGAACCGATCCCATTGAATTTGTATTAGAATAATTGATTCCTTATACGGCTTTTCGCTTTGCGGCCAAGTTTCATGGAACGTATCTAGGCCGTAAAGCGAGGTATGGGTGTACTTCAAAAAGTGTATAAAACAGTAATTGGATTTATAAGTTATGTAATTAATATTATAATAACAGTATACTTTTTCATGTAAATTTTGGGCACAGAGAATTCAGTCCACAAATCCTGTAGAAATATGTTTCTTATTCTGAGGACTAAAGATGCTATGATTTATTTTACTATAAAACTTGTGACCAAAAGAATCAAACATCCTGTTGTACTGGAATAATAAAAGTCATATTTAACAATAAACGTTGCACGTAACTAAATAATAACGCGATTTTCTTTGAATCTTATGTAATTATTTCGATAAAATAAAAATCTTGTTACAAAGAGTTGTATGAACTAGATGATGAGGTAGTTAATTACACAGACAGTTAATTAAATTGTTTCCGCTGAATGTGAATGAGTGGATCAGTCGCAGATGTTGGATGTCTAACCAGAATAGATTCCGTTACCGGAAGTGACAACAATTGGATTAGCGGAGAAATGGACTACGCGAGCGTAAAGAGACTAATTTGAAGTCCCAATTGATACAAAAGGTGGGAATACGTAATTGCATCTCTTCGGAATGCTAGTGTGTGTATGTACGTGTATATTACAATAACAAAATGCATCTATAAGCCTTTGTGTCACCGACAAAGGGAACGGGGCATCGATTTTTCAAAGAGAAAATAATAAATCTCTAATTAGTTCGACTAATTAATTGCCCCTTGAAAGCTTATTGTGAAAAGCGTTCCTTTATAACTGAATTTACCTAAAAAAAATAACTTAATTAATTAAATCGTTCCTTATTAATTAAACTAATTGAACTTTATATACAAAATTTGCTCAGATTACTTTTGTGCTCAAGAAAAAAACGCGGAGTTTATTTAGTGCTTTATGTATTGAAAAGACCATCACGAGTCTAACTATTGATTTCGTCGATGATAATTTCAATGTCTTCGGATTTGCATAAACCTCTTGGTTTTCCATGAAGATCAGATGAATGGAGATGTCGGATGCGAGGGAACTGCTAAAATTTTGCTCCTTCTGATGTTTCCTCTCTCTCTCTCTTCAGTATGATGTATTACAATAGATTTTGTTTTATCTCCTTGCTAAACGAGGAAACTGAAAGGGAAATAAAGGCCGAGCAAGAATATGAAAGGGTCTGAAAAATTATTCTGACAAAAAGGAAATATATTTAGATAGGGAAGACAATAAATTATATTCCAAGAAAAACACACACACACACGAGAGAAAAGCGAGAAGAGGGCGAAATAACAAAAACGGAAACACTATTGTAGTGGAGATATATATGAGAAATAGATCCTGTCTTACAGGATGTACTTTCACAATGAAAACAAGATTTTCACGTGTAAAATTCGGAATTTATGGTATTTTTCTATGCGTTTTTTTTTATTTACGGTATTCTCTGATATTTAGAATTGTAGACCCAAATAAACGACATGTTTTATAAAAGACTCAAAGACATATATAAAGTCTTATTCGATTTTCAAATGATAATAAATGGTACGAGAATTGCAGACATTTTCCAGGAACAGAAAACGATTTCTTTTGTATACACCCATACCTCGCTATACGGCTGCTCTTTATACGGCATTTCGCTATAACGGCCCTCTTCAATTAAGGCACGTTTTCGATTTACGACCTAAAATGTTTCACTATAACGGCAAAACAAACTTTTTCGAAGTCGATATATCTACATGTTGCCAATCTTGCGCAAGCGCAATAATTGATTCCTTATACGGCTTTTCGCTTTGCGGCCAACTTTCGTAGAACGTATCTAGGCCGTAAAGCGAGGTGTATTACGTCTACATGTCTAATTCCAAAATAAACATTTCTGTAAAATTTCAAGAACATTTTACAAAAAATTCATGTAATTTTTCTTTATTTTATTCTGCAAATTCTATACGCATTAACTTATTGAATCAAATCTAGAATCCCACGAGTTTTATTTAACAATACATGGTGAAGCTACTAATGATTTCACTGGAATAATACATATTTTTTTCTACATTTTCATCAACTTCTGTAAATATTTTGTTAGATTATGTGCAATTTTAATTTCATTTCTGCTTGAAGGAGTTAATACCCCTTTTTGAGAGAAACAACAAGAAAAAGACTGAACAGAAGACTACTGCATGAATTTGATTTGTAAAGTGAGAGGTCACAAGAAACCAGCTCGAATTTAAACCAATTTGCAAGAGGGAATGTTCCACGAGTTCATTTCTGCAAATGTCGACGTTCAATCAGGAATGAAGGTAGGTGGAATGAAGTAAAAGGAAAGCAGAGCAAGAAGAAAGGAAGACGAAGCGAAAAGAATAAGTTAAGGAAGGGAAAGAAATATATAAAGGAAGGAACGGACATAATGAAATCCTTGCCCTTTGGTGTGCGGCCTGGATTTATTACGAGCATATTCTGCGTGCACCAGATAATAATGGAAGGATGCGCATTGTGTAATAGATTAACCGGTTTATTTTCTCAACTGAAAACGAACTAAATCATCTTTCGTTTCGGTTAGCAAAATCAAAATTCCTGAAATTCACCCCGGCCGTCGTGAATCGAAATATTTGTAAGAGAATGCAATGTTTTCTTTTCGAGTTATTTATTAAACTGGGTAATGGCGTGTCGATCTCTCCGAATTCATTTAACGGAGCAAATTTAGTTTGAAAACTCGTGTTTCGGAAACGATTCCGAGCAACCCATGTTGGATGGATACAGTTTGCAAATCGGGCACAACTGGTTTTCAATCGCTTTTCGAAATAAACTTCTGTGCGGCGACATGCCGAACATTTCGTGTAATTAACGGGTCCATGGACGCATTATTACACCACCAAACTTATCGCTGATTAAGCTAAGCTTTTCATTTTGATACCTCCTCGTAACAAGCTTGTACATATACGTGAATTGACTCAATAGGAATGATTACTGTTTGTAAAAATTGATAGTCAACTTTTCAAATTTCTTAGCAAATATTCAAAACACGATCTCTACATTCTCATTTTGTATTTATTGATTGGCTCTGGAGACTCCTCGAAAGTAAAATATTCTTGAATAAATCAAAGAAACAACTTGGATTTTTTTAAATTTAACATTCAAATTAAAACTTTTCGATGTAGAGATTAAATATAATTGGTATTTAAATGATGTTTACATAAATTAAAACATGTTTTTTCTTGTATTTATCACAATATGTATTTGTGTGTAATCAATTAGAGTAGTGGCTCGACTTCCCGTAACATTCCCAATTAATTTAATTGATGTCCCTCCACCAACGTTCCGCTTTTATACTCTGTGTTTGTCCGTCGATCTACGCAGAAAAAAACACAAATTAAGTGCGGAACAGCTTGTCCAGGGTGAAACTGAATGAAGTTCGAGGAAAAAAGAGAAAAGAAAACGCTGCGGGATTTTCGTAATAACGGCAAGAGGTTGAGGGATAATTCGAGGGAACGGCGTTTTAAGAGGGCTCTTTAGATAAGGCGAAAAAAAAATTGTAGAGAATATTTCGAAGATGCGATAAAAATGAGCTTTAATACCACCCGTGGATGATGATGGTAGGTTGGAGATTTCTTTTTATTGTGGTGTGGCGGTTTCGTTCGAATCCTCACTAATTTGTCTGCATTAGACGAGGATAATTAATGGGACTAATGGACAATAAAAGTAGATGCGTGGGTCGGGCTCTGCCTTTGGAAATCGCTTTGATTACGATTAGAATGGTCGAATTGGGCATTAACGCAAATTGCACGCATTCACCGAATTACATTGTAGACCTGTTTCCGAGCTCTGGCCAATCGCTTGTCTTTAGATCTTGCGTAAGTGTTGAATGCAGTCGATTATGCAAATAAAATCTAATGCATATTAACAATCTATATAATGAGTAATTACCTGCACTTGCAGCTGTGATTGTAAACCTATTAAATAATCCATATAAGAAGCGGTGTTCACTTGCAGCTCCCTTTGAAAAACACGTAAACATCTCCATATAAGGAGTGAACACCTGCACTTGTAGCTGCGATTGTAAATCGATTAAATAATCCATATAAGGAGGGAACACTTGAATTTGCGTTTCAAAAACTTTAGAACAATTTACATATACGGACAATTCAAAATTGCGTTTAGATTTGAATATACACTCATACCTCGCTTTACGGC
>JAFMTC010000118.1:10100-29452 GCA_018845635.1 Nicrophorus orbicollis
CGGCCGTATCCCAGATTACATCGCTCAGAGCCTCTTTCGGATCGATCCTCAACATGTGTTGTAATATCCTCAGGAAAGGTATTTCTTGAGGTGTTTCGGCAACCTAAATCAAAAAGTTAGCTTTACAAACGTTAAATCATTCCAAAGGAAGCATTAGTAAAACTTTTACAATTAATTATAAACGTACAGGAAACTATCTGGAAATAGTTTAAAATTGCAAGATTTTCCTACATTAATTATAATTCTAAAGAAAAATGTGTCTGGAAATAGTTATATAGAAGAAAATATCGAGAACAAGGAAGGAATTAAAATGAAATATTATTTGAATAGATCAAATTGAAATCAAAATTGCAAGATTCTCATTCATTAATTGAAATCCAAGGTTGTCTGAAAATATATATAGATATTGAAGAAACTATAAATGCTAGTAATCAAATATCTTGACTCATTTGATCAAGAAAAGAATCAAGTTCTTAGTAAATATTTCAAATAACTGATGAATAATTCAAATATATATTCTAATATCAATTAACAGGAAATTCAAAAGAGTGCAATAATAACACTTATAAAGCAATATGCATTGCAAATTGCATTGGTATTCAACAATAGTTGTACACGCATCAACCACCATTCATCAGTATTTGAAAACTGTTTATTATTTATCTATCTATGACCAGAATAATAATAAGTGATTATTAACAATATTTCATGCCTCTTGCGTAGACGATTCGCAGAATTGCGTGCATACTTATACTAAAAAACCGACTCCATAATCCGTAAATTCGACTATCCAGTCCAAAGATATAAAAAGATAAACTTAAATTTCTAAATTTACGTAATAGTAAATCACGTTTTTTTGCAACATAATAAGAAATTATTCTGGTCAAACCTAACTGGATGTAAAAGTAACTGTTTATAGTTATTTATTTAATTACTATACTAATTAAGGTAATAACATAAATTCTAAGTTGATTTAAATCATGTTAAAAAATATATCAATGCGTGTTTTCCACAGGATATTTACAAGAAAACTTCGAATAAAACAATCCACAAACTGGGAAAACTATTATTGTGACATCACCAGTGAGTCACCTTTTAAAGAGATGCCGTAGCTTTGAGAAGATAAACTTAAATTTCTAATTTCTAAAAAAAGAGATTAGTATTGCTTTACTTGCATCTCCTTTTTAGATAACACAATAGTTAAAATAATGTTATATAAATTCTGATTCCAATTTATTTTCATATCATATTTCCAAATCATGAGTTTGTTTTTTATTTTCATACATTTATTATAAAATTAAAGTCCAAAATGGTTTTTTAAATCTATTTTTAAAAGAGTTATTAAGAAAAACTGGAAATGCACGAGCTGAACTATAATTGGAAAAGTAATAATTAATAATCGTGTTTGTTTTCAAATACTCATTCATTATGACTCAGTAGAAATGTTAATTGTAAATTAGCAATAATAATTCACGCCGATTTATAGCAAAGGAACCAAAATTGGCGTTGAAAGGAAAACATAGACAATTATTCACAAGCTGGACACTTGCATGTATCGCATATTAAACATATATAAAAAACAACTCAATCATCATTCAGCAATACGTTTCGATTAGTATAAGTTGAGTTCTAAGTGAAACTTATTGATCAAGAACTAAGTAGTAATTAAACTTAGTATAAGTTGAGTTCTAACTTAAACTTACTGATCAAGAGCTAAGTAGTAATTAAACTTACAAAGATGAAGAAAATTGAACGCTTACGGCAATTATATCATACAGCTTACCTAAGATTAAGATGAACTAAGTTATAGTTTCAATAAAAGTAAGAAATATGAATAGTTCTGACTATTTAGATATACATACATCAGATTATTTAATCAGAACAAATTTAAACAGTTTAAAATCCATTATTTCTCTATAATTTAAATGTATAAAGCAAAAAGACATATTGTAATTAGCACTATATAAAAATAGAAGCAAAATGGTTTTACATGAATGACACTTATATTGTTTCATAACATTTTGTATAGTTAAAAACACATTAGTGTACAATCTAGGAATGCAGAAAAAAAACTTAAGTAACGACAATTTTATTAATAAGAACGTTTTATAGAAGTTTGCGTAATATGATTTTCTAGCAAATAAACTACATTTAAATATAAACCTCGTTAAATGCAAAGTGGAAAACGTTGTTTATGTTCGTATCATGGTAACTGTTGGATCGATGTTTCATTATTTTATAAATGCAGTAATATCATGGCAACTTTGATATAAACTGTTGTTGGAAATGTCTTCTGAGTTTAGTATAAGTATGTAGAACATTATATCAAACATGATTGAACATATGTTTTAGAATGTAATCTAAATGTAAATAATATTATTCAATCTGTTGCAAAATTCTTTAAATTATAGTTATTTTTTAATGTTAATGCTATTAATATATTTTTACAAATATTGAAACATACTTAAAGTATAGTCTTATATTGTTTAAATACAAATATTCAAGTAAACTAATTTTGTCGTTTTTCGTTAAATTCAATTAAAAGTTTTTTACTATTGGAAATCTTTCTTGAAAGCACTGAAATGGTCAGTTTCAATTTATATAATTTTTAAACAAATCTATGAAATTGTTACTGCACATAAACACTAATTCGTAATAGAACTATTAAATTTTATTTATGACATCTGAATGCCGAGAATTGTAAATGTTAACCAATCTTGATTCAGAAATATCTAATGAATGAATGAGAAATAAAAGTGTAAAAAGAAAAGAAACGATATTTTGAAATCTGTGTAGTTGTATGAATTAGAATTTGGCTGCGTGGAAGTGTACGAATGTCCTTAAAACAGAATGTATGATTCAATCGCCTCTGGAGCGACTGCAACCTCAATATGGTATTGACAAGTGAACATTTTTAGAAAAAAAATCGTTTGCAAAAACGTTGGCGTGACGCGAATCCAGCGTAAAGCAGCGAACACTGAAAGCTGAGCATCTGAAGATTGGAAACGAATGGGAAAATAATGAGAAGTAAACGCAACTGCAAGTGAAAAATCGATACAACTCGGATCAATAATAGCGTATTCCTGCAATCGCGGCCCACGCACGAATTGTTTCGCAACCTGTCACACTTTTGTGCCTGCCTCACGCAACGTCTCGATCTTCCCAGAATTCGGCCGAGAAATTGAAAAACAACAAAAACGTTACATCATCGTTACGAATCGATCCCCGAATCAGATTTCCGCGAATTTCGCTTTTTCAAATACTTTGAGGACTGTATGCATTTATGCACCTGTTTGAGTGTGGCGTAGAAGACGTCCAATGGTGAGTTGAGGTCGACCCCGTGCGGCCCCTGAAGGCTTTGCGCATCGTCGCTGTCCCGTTGTTCGTCGAACACGTCCAATTGCACCGCCAATTCGGGCTCCGCTTCCGCCGATTGCCTATTTGAAAGTTCAAAAGAAGAAGAGAAAATTGCAATTGCACCTATTACAACAGGAAGTATACCTGAGATTGTTGAGCACCGGAAGCAGATGACATCCTGCAAAAGAAGCACGTTAACAATTCGCTGAGCTTTGTTTCAAGCGCCGTACCTATGAACTCGTTGCGAAGCCTGTTGCGATCCGTCAACCTAGGTATGGAGATGATCAGGCAGTTGATGAAGGCCACCAAGGCCGTCTGGTAGTCCAACTCCGTGGCTTCGGCCAGCTCCTTCACGATGACGCTCAACCTGTACCGTCCGGACTTCAAACTCTGCAAATCACATGAAGCTTCTACGTCAAGTCTTCAGTTTTCACATGTGAAAAAGATCAAGTTACCTTGTAGTGTTCCAATGTGTTGAGAACGAGTGCATGACCCTCCTCGTTGTGGGCGCATAGTGCTGATAGTAGTTCAAAGACTTGCTTCTTGACTTTAACAGTCTTCGACTCTAGTGCTGCAGCCAGCTTCCGAATGTAGCCGGGATTCTCGACTATGAAGTCGAGCCCAAAGCGGGAATCCATCGTCTGAAATGTCTGCAAATATCACAATTTTAACACATCTTTATAACTATTAGAAAAACTTACTACAATATAATGTAAACACATCATATAAGTAATATAGATTATCACGTATAACTTCAATTATTCGATATAGTGAAAACTTTATGTTTTTGTATTATTTGTCTCATAAATTCAATACAAATCAAACTATCCAAAAAAGTGAGAATTAAATATTAACATAATAATGATCTGAAAAACATGAAAATACTTTTATTTTTCAATTTTAAGACAATGATAATCAGCATAAACTATACAAGAAAGTTCACAAATCATATAATAAAAATAGATTATCTCGTACATCAACTTCACATATAAGCAGCAGTAAAGACTCATCTTTAAACTAGTATTATTTATCTCATAAATTCAATTCAAGTAAAACTAAGCAATAAAATGAGACTTAAGTAATAATACGGTTCAATTTACAAGGGAAACCATGAAAACACTTTAATTATTTATGAATAAATTGATTGTAACACCAACAGGTTTATCATTGTGCAATCTTGATAATGCATTCCATTTGTGTTAAATAAAACAACGATTTCTCAGATCGTAAAGAATTTCGGATTTCCGAGAAATGCCATCATCCTTAATCTCCGTAAATATTCGAGAAAGCATCTTGCAATCTTTATTGCCATCGCAGAAACAAAATATGTAATTTAATTAATTAAATTTTACTCACAAATGGCTATCAAACATCGGCCATCCTACTTAAAGAAGAATTATGAATGTTAACGACAACAAACTCAAGTAATTAAAAAGAAAATCAAACTAAATTATGTGTTTCTGATATATATCTGATTTGTATAGAATTTTATCTATTTAATTGAAATACCTGTATAATTTCATTTATTGTCTTGAATATGCAGATTTACGGACAAAGAGGTTGAGAGAATTTGATGAAAACGATGTACGTTGTCATCTTTTTTATGATTGAAGTTTCAACAAAACATATTTCAATGTTAAACGTAAACTGTCAAATGTCATCTACTGGAGTGACGTAATTCAATTTGTTATACATAATTCAGTTTTCATTTAAATTCATTTAATTCAACAAATCAAGTAACTTGTGGAGTTATGACACATCATGTTTTTTTGTTTGAAACTTTGAAATTTCTTGGTAAAATGTTAATTATAAAATCTCGAAAATTGAAGTTTTGAAACTTCAGATTTTCAATTAAAAGAAAATTTTAATTAAATCCTTCAATTTATTTAACAAATTAACTTTCATCAACTGCGTCACAAAGTTAGATAATGAAAATGTTTGTTCTGTTAAAAATATTGTGTTTACATTTAGATTAGAGAATTTATTTAAAGACTAAATTGACTGAATTTGTTAAGTACTTTTAGTTTAATGTTATGTACATTTGAGAAACACTTGAAATTCTTTCCATACCGCACGAAACTCTTTGTTTTTTTGGTGACCTTTGACGCCATGCGCAAAATTCCAAGAAACTCCAAGTCGGATCAATAAATTATTTGTATTAAGAGTTAGTATATTAAAGCAGTGAATAAGATTTAGAATGGAAACATAATTAAAATATATTTTTTTGTCAATTAACTTAGAAAATGAACTTGTGATTGATGCTTAATTGAAATGATTACAAATCTGAACTGAATCTAATATAGTAGTAATATCTTATTTATTGTACTGGTACAGTTTTTCGTATAATCCAATTTATATGAATAGTTTTGTAACAATTCGCACAAGCTAAGTGAAAAAAAAATGGAGTTGGGAAGAAGAAGTAATAATTTAAGTTCTTTTATGTTTCAAACTTTTTTGTAAGTAATTCTGTAATTATATAAATTACAGTCATTTCTGGCACAATACGAAATCGATCAATATACTGGACTAATAGAGACCATACTAACTTCAAAACCGTACTAAAATGGACTTTACTGTATTAATGACAAACTCGATCATTTTTGTATCAAAAAAATAATTTCATGTACTAATTTTTGAGAATTTATTGTACTCGTAAAAAATTTAGTTTGTTTCGAAAGTTTTAAAGTGGACTACGGAATCCGGACTGTACGAGGTATAAGCTAAAATTAAACAATAGTCGAATAAATATTGAACCAATTTAGAATATCTTAATAACGTGATTTTTCTATAAATATGTGTATTTAGTGATAAATGTTGTTTAATTACAGTCATTCATCGCCTAATGAGAATAATCGATTAAAATACCGGACTATTTGAGACTATACTAACTTGAAAAATGCACAAAAAGAGACTTGAGTGTATAAATGAGAATCCCGATCATTTTTGTCTCAAAAAATCATTTTGTATACTCATTTTTGAGAATGTATTTTACTCAACTAAAATTTAGTTTGCTTTGAATGTTTTGAATCGGTCTGTGGAATCCGGACTATAGGAGACATAAGAACTAAATATAACAAGTATTCCAATAAATATTGAATCAATTTTGAATATGCTAATAACAAGATTTTTCTATAATTAAATGTTTTTAGTGATAAATATTGTTTAATTACAGTCATTCATCGCCTAATGAGAATAATCGATTAAAATACCGGACTATTAGAGACCACACTAACTTTAAAACCGCATAAAAGGAGACTTGACTATATAAATAAGAAACCCGATCATTTTTGTATCTAAAAATAATTTTGTATACTCATTTTTGAGAATGTATTTTACTCAAGTAAAATCTTGTTTGCTTTGAATGTTTTGAATCGGTCTGTGGAATCCGGACTATATGAGACATAATAACTGAATATAACATATATTCCAATAAATATTGAATCAATTTAGAATATTTTAATAACGTGATTTTTCATGTGTATATAATAAATATTGTTTAATTACAGTCATTCATCGCATAGTGAGAATAATCGATCAAAATACCGGACTATTAGAGACCACACTAACTTCAAAACCGCACAGAAAGAGACTTAACTGTATAAATGAGAAACCCGACCATTTTTGTATCAAAAAAATAATTTCGTATACCCATTTTTGAGAATCTATTTTACTCAACTACAATCTAGTTTGCTTTGAATGTTTTGAATCGGTCTATGGAATCCGGACTATATGAGACATAAGAAGTAAATATAACAAGTATTCCAATAAATATTGAATCAAAATAAGATATCTTAATAACGGGATTTTTCATGTGTATATTATAAATATTGGTTAATTACAGTCATTGATCGCATAGTGAGAATAATCGATCAAGATACCAGACTATTAGAGACCACACTAACTTCAAAACCGCACAAAAGGAGTATTGACTGTCTATAGAATCCGGACTATATGAGACATAAGAACTAACAATAACCAATAGTCGAATAATTATTGAATCAATTTATAATTTGATAGTTACGTGTATTTAAAAGATTCCTTTCTTAATGAAAACGAACTTGAATGAAAGGTCTTAATAAATTGAAATGGAACGTTTTGCAAGAAACCGTACGTAGTACGTAACAATGAAAACGAAATGTGCATTTGAACCAAAAAAAAAATATAGTAAAACACGTTTCATTTGCTATTCGTCACGACTGGACTTGAAACCCAAATTTGCCAAAGTACAATTTATTTATTCTGCAACATTTGTAATGAAAAAAGAACGCGCGCATACACGTTCCATATTTATAAATAGACGTATTTGCAATTCCTTTTGAAGCCGCATTTGTTTATACACGAATGTTCATTGCGTAACGAGCTTTATATTGGTTTAATATGCAAATGAACGAGTGGAAAGGACCGCACGAAATCTAACAGGATTTTGACTTAATTAATTGGACATAATGAAAAGTACAATTTTTGTTCTTTTTATCAACAAATTCGCTTTTCCCGAAACTCATCAGTTGTTTTAGAACATAATTACAAATACATGCAGAAACTATTGTACAAGTTTTCGCTTTGCAATCTATTTGCAGATGAATGAATGAATCGTTGACCTAAACAGAAACACTCCAAGAAATAAGTAATGTTTTCTTGTATATCGTAATCCGAGTAACTGAATGGTCTTATTTACAAGTGTTCTTTGTTTTGGCGATTCGGACGTTCATTACTTCTGTTCAGTGTGTTTGCTTTCAAAGATAACACGACAACATGTGTGTAGACCGATCCAACTCATTACGCATTCATTCAAATACGTCGGAAAATCACGTACGCACTACTTGCGGACTGATTGAAACTTGCTGCTCAAGAATGATGTTTCCTTTGAGCGAGAAGAATACTACACTTGCTACATAGTTTACACTCAATTGGAAACTCTCAAGAAGAGTCACACAAATTCGTTTCGTAAACAGTTTGTTAACAATACGTGTAATTTAGAAAACACGCATTGAATTATTTTACATTTCATTGAATTATGGTAACATTTTTTCGATTATTAATAATAAGTCACAAAAATTAAATAAACGTTATAAAAATCTTGTATAAATTGAAATGTATGTTTTTTTTTTGTAATTTTACCTGAAATTTGACTTGTTTGTATTTATTTGCATTAAATCAAATACTAACTAATGTTATTAATATTTGTCAAAGTAATTTAATTTACGTTGAGAAATATTTTCACTAATGGAAAATCAAATTTATTTGGAAACTTTGTAACAAACTTCTTTAAAATGAGAACTAAAAGATGTTTTTTTTTAATTATCCTAAATAATTTCTTACAATTATAACAAAATATTTCTAAAATTGTTTTATATAGTTATATTTATCTTAACGACACATCATATAACGATTATTTTAAGTAAACTATAACCAAAAGTTCTATTGAGAAATGAAAATAACAGCAGAGAAATTAGAAATTAAGTTATTAACATGGTTCAATGAATATGTTTCGAAAATCTTTATGAAGATGATAAAAGAATATTGAATGTAGATGAATTATTTAGAAAACCTACTTAACAATGAGGAAAGAAAATGTTAATTAACATGCTTAAATCAATATGTTTTGAAAGTCTATATGAAAAAGATGTTTAAAAGAAGATTGAATGTAAATTCTTTGGAAAATGAAGAATGAAGAAAAGAAAATGAAAACGAAATTAAGAAAGTTGCTTGAAAAGATTGCATTTCTTGAACCAGATTTAGTAAGAAGTGTTCTTAACTGAACCCAACAAATCAATGAATTTGATGAAACCTGGACCTAAAGTTAATATCACGGATATTGAAATTTTGGGCAGCATATATATAGTTAATAGCCCTTTGGCCAAATGTGTGGTCAATAGATATGTTTGAAACACATATTTCCACTTAAAATCCGCTGAACAAGAGAATCTAAACAGGTGTTCTTTGCGCAAACTGTGATTTATAGAATGCACATTATTAATGAGTGGATGTATCATTAAGTTAATCAATATGAAAATGTATGCGAAGGCGAAACAAAGATTCTTCTGAGGCAAACAAGTGCAGGTGTTTAGAGCAAGCTAAACGAGAGATTGCATTGGTATCACAATAAATCGAAGAATTCATCTCGCCAATTATATTAATGACGATCTGCGAGTCGAAAAACGAATGCGTAATGCAACAGGTATGAGGACGGACTTCGCGTCCTCAGACTCGCTTTATTTGCGCCAAAGACTCTCGCTACGGAAATAGATGACAATCGAACCGTGGGTATTTACGAATTACCGTTTTATCCTGCAAGGCTATGACGGATGCTTGTGATTCCGGTGGAGAAGATTAGGAGGATTTGCAGAACAAAGGATGAGGACGTTTTGCCTGTAAGTTGTTGCATCGATTCGCAGCTTAGAAGAATATTCGATCTTGTTCAAATATAAACTATTTAGCAATAAACACTTTTAGTTATTTATAGCATCACATGAGTATGATAATTGTTAGAAAAAAAATGTATTCTAAAAGGCTTGTCTTTTCCTTGAAAATACATAAAGTTTCACTTGATTTTCTTAAGTTTTGTCTACTATAATCAGACGGAAAGACTTACAATTACAATGATCGAAGAAAAAATTAATAACATACATTGCAATAACAAATAAATATAAAATAGAAATACAAAGAAATAAAATATAATGTTAGGCCCTTCTCTCCAATTGATTTATCTTTCTCAAATTAATTGTGAACTTTACATGAATATTTCGATTAGAGCAGAAAGACTTATGGTCATTTGCTCTTTGTAATAAAGCATTTTTGTTCTTCAATTTTTGTAATTTAATTTTTAAAAAAATGTTTATATTATTGTTATTTTTATTCCAAAATAGTAGTTGGAAACAAAATGTATTCCATTTTTATTACAAATGTCTATCAACGGCTGCACGTGTGTCCTATTTTGAGATATTTCACTAAAAGTTATGTTTCATTAATTTATGTAATATCTTAAAACCTTTAGCAATTATCAAAGAAACTTTCTACTTTTTGTTTTGTTTGATTAAGTTTCTATAGACTTAGAAAATTGTTTTCAAACAATACGAAAAGAAAAATCACGATTCATTAATTTTCATTCAAATTCTTTCCATTCTTCAAATTTGGACTCTTGAACTTAAGTAACTTATATAAATAACTGTCTAGACATAATCCACAATAAAACATAATTTTACAACTGTTAGAATACAGTAAACTAGAAATATAAAGTGTAAAACCATACATTGGAAATAAGTTTATTAAATTTTCTATTTAATTCATTAACAACACTACACATTTCCGCACATTCTAGAAAATTAACAAATTAGTTTGTGTTCAATCATCATTTTCTTTGATTTACTAGAACCTTTCAAATCTGAGAGGTTTAATAATGCTTTACATATTTTTTCCCCAAATACAGCAACCTGAAGCGTAGACTGTAGTTTTTATAAACTTATAATTTAAGTTTAAGAAATGAATACTCAATTTAATTCATTCAAAAATTAAGTCTTTTGTAATACTTATGAAATATTATGAAAATAGTTTTCAAATATATCCAATGTTTCAAGCTTTATTTTGATAAAAAGTTAATTAGTGTTCAGAATATGGAAAATTAATTTAGGAATCTTGCTTCGATTTTCAAGAGATCATATTTTCTATATTTCTTTTCAAACAAAATTAGAAGTTTTCTAATGCTAACTATATACTTTGCTTTCATTTTCAAATGATCATATTTTGATGATTACCGAATCCAATTTGAACATCAGATTTTGTATTGATTACTTTAATTAAGAAGGCTTTGATAAGATTTTATATCTTGTATAATAATTTTAATTACAATTTTTCAATATCAACGTATTTGTTGATCCAAAATGGACCCAAGGGCTAACGACCGAGGTCTTTCTGCATTATAATTACAAAATTAGAGTCAATAAAATAATGTATGCAAGTTTCAGGAAACGTGAATCAACATTTTGATTTGGTTTCCAAATTAATCTAACTTTCGATCAGATCAAGATATAGGTGATCACTTTCAGGAACAACAATAACTACTTACAAATTGTTAGAGTCAATTCCAGTCTTAAGGTTATTTGTGGTTAGGCACAGCTAGGCAAATCAATGTACGATCGATGTTCCTTTGCTCAACTCCGCTCAACCAATTGGAGCGACTGAGTGAGCTAGGTATGATCGACAGGACAAGAACAACTACAGCAAGATTAAAAACAATAATAATGATCGGGCAGATAAGGGCAAAAGAGGTTGCTCACACATGGATGTCGGTGTTCACTTAGTATTCTTCACATGGGGACACCGGAGGATCGAAGACGTCGCTGCTCAATCATGCGGCAACAATGGACGGAAGGTAATTAATTTCGCGCGATTAAGTATTGACGGGCGCGAACTGCGATCGCCTCTTCAATATTCATAGATTCGTCGAATCGGCGGATATTGATCCTGTCCCGATCGGAAAAGGACACGGAAAAATGCCCAATTTGGACGTAGGAAGCAAACTAAATTTAGATGATTGATTCCTAGTGGAAAGGAGGCAGAGCGGCACGCGACCCTCCGATGACGATCATTTGCACAAACCACGAAATTCGTCAACGGGAGCGAACAAACACTGAACAACAAACAACTAAATGTTTATTCGTTTATTAGGTGCCGCTACCTCCACTACTTTGATTCGATGGATGAACGTTTCTTTCGTTTATTTCTTGAAATTTTTGTATCTCATTTTTCTTTCATCATTTTTACTTATTTGCTGCAAACAGAAAAACTGAGCAAAGAATTATTGTAAGCAGGTTTGGATCTTTCGTACCGACTTTGTTGTGATTTATTATTATAATAATAATCATGTTTATTAATCACAAAAAGTTACTAAAAGGCTAGCTACTTAAGTCTTTCGGCCGATTTATTATTATTTTGTTTGTTTCTCTCAATCATATTATTTTCAGTGTAGTTTGCTTCGTTCTCGGAGATTCTGCTGTACCTAAGTTGCGAAGGTCCCAATGATTTTTTCGCATGATTCGCGATACGTGAATGTATTACAAGATCACAAAGGCGCGATTGGGTTAGTTAAATATGTGTGTGTGAGTGTAAGTGTGCAATGATGACTGTTGTTATTACATCACGAAAGTGCGCACATGTGCATTCACCTGCGAAAATTCCGGAAACGGGCGGCCGGGGCCGGAAGCGGGCGGCGGCGATCGACTGGCCGCGCCGGAAATGAGCGGTGGAGGCGCGGACGGCGGGCGTCGCGACGCCGGCGTTGGCCCACCGCGACTTCAAAGTCGCAACTGGCGACGGCGGCGGCGGCAAGCAGCACACGAACACACACACACGCACGCACGCACTCACACTCTCACATGCAGAGGTATATTGTACACACGGCGACGAACAAAGTACAGAGAACTATATAGTAGATGTGGAAGTAGTAGTAGTAGTAGTTGCAGTACGGGCACGGCGGAACTACTGGTACGACGACTGCGGCAACATTTGGCACGCGCACCTAGCCGAAGATTCGGCTTCGGTTCTTCTGCGGTTCGAGGAGGACCTGAAGAGTTTGGGAGTCTCGGACGCAATGCCTAGGATAGAACCGTCCGACGACAACTGAGGAGGCGCGGGCCGCGATCCGCCGCGACCTTCGCATCACCCGACGACGACGCCACTTTTATTAAACTCTTTAACAATAACTGACCAGCTCACACCTCTCGCCTCGCACTTTCACTCTCTCTCTTACCTGAGAAGGAGCGCGGAAATCTGGTCGCCGTCGCGGCGCCTCTTCGGCCTCGTTCACCAGGTGCGCACCACTTGCACAACTTCCATTCGACTCGGGTAGTCAAGGTTCGCCCCAAGGGAACGAACGCACTCGGGCGGCCGCAAAGAGGCGCCCTTCCATATTAGGCAGCAACGGCAATAACAACGGACAAGTGCGAAGTGAAAAAATACACCTAATTCGAGTGCTCCGCGCCGAAATCCTCGCCCGTATATCACCACCTTCGGCCTTGGAATTGATCGTTCAACTGTCATTGCAAAGGTCGCACGGCGTTGGGGAAAAATACGTACACTTCGAAACCTTCGCCACAAGACGAAGATCACCTTTGGATCGAATGAGGATGTCACTTTCATCAATTTTCAACATCCTGACTTTCAGTAACTTTCTCTTATTCCTGACTGCTATATTCCTGAGCACTTGCAATATGAGAAATTAGTATATATGATAAATAAAAACACATAGGTGGTGACTTCGAAATCCAGATCAAATAGCATCAGTTACAATATTTCGATTCAACTTTTTTATTTCAACATCTTTATTGGTTTGGACCAAGGGTTGACAATCAAAGTCTTTCTGCCCAATCGATTCCAATTATCTTGAATCATCCACAAATTAGCTTTAAATGTTGGGCACTAATCCAGGATACATATTGCTTAACTATGTAACATAATAAATTGCCAAACAAATAATTTAAACAATATTTAGCCAAACTATTCACTTTAGAAAAATTAAAGTTTTATACATTAAATAAAACTTTGTCAAAAGTTGATCAAATCAATGAAATATTGTATACAAAGTAACGCAAATCAAAAATATATGTCAATTGTTACAATAATACCAAGAACTAAATATTCTGATGAAGTTATATTTACTACAAATCTGTTTACTTCAACTATTGATTCATTCAGATATGGGGTACATGAAAGGAGCCTCCTCGAAGATTGCCATGAAAAGCAATCGGGCGTACCCTGGGCAACGTCAGAGAATTACCTGACGGCTGATCCTTTCACACCAGAAACATCTACGATTATCTTTCTGACATGATAAAAATAATGATAATTCAGATATAATTATTAGTATAGCCATGGAATAAATTGATTTAATACAGGTACAAGCATATAACTATTATTAGTATAAAAAAATTGATATTATATGAGAAGTTGTTTAAAAAAATATCAATATTGAGTATGAAATAATCTCATAAAACTATATTTACAATAAATCTGAAAACTATTGATTTAATTCCACAATGAGATACGAAACTTTCCCACCCGTATCATTGAACGGCCGTGCCATATCGCAGGCTCAGGATGCTAAATATCTATGCATCTCGATAGACGCCTGACGTGGAGGAAACACCTACTAACAAAGAGGAAACAGCTGGACCTGAAACTAAAAGGGTTGTTAATTGGCTATTGGGAAAACACTCGCCAATCTCTGTTGAGAATAAATTACTTCTATATAAGACCATCATAAAGCCTATTTGGACTTACGGCATACAACTTTGGGGCTCTGCCTGCAATTCAAGCATTGATGTTATACAAAGGTTCCAGCCCAAGACGCTCAGAGCAATTACCAATGCTCCTTGGTTCTCCACAAATGAATACATACACCACTACACTAACATCAGTTGTGTAAAGGAAGAGATAGCTAAACCCAGCACAAGATATCAACATCGGCTGGAAGACCATCCAAACCAATTAGCTACTGAATTAACACACACAGAATCACTTCGACGAAGACTGAAGCGTTTTAAACCACACGATCTACCTAATCGTTTTGGGATTAATGAAAATGAAAAAATATCCAGCATAATATATGCATGAGTGAATTTATTTTAAGTTTGTTAGTGGAGTTTGGTCGTTGGATCAATCTTCAATAATCTTCTGTTTATTTTTTTATCATTTTACATTGTATCTCTGGAGCTTATTATCTGATTTTTATTAATACTTGTAGATAGATGGCTTTAAAACGGAAAAAAATTCCAATATAATCATGGTATTAATAAAACCATGGAAACCATTGACTTAATTCAGATATAAACAGGGTACTAATATTAGTATACAAATTGAAATTTATGATTTGAAGTTCTAACGAAATTATATGAAAAGTAAATAATGTAATGAAACTAAAAACTGATATGAAAACAATTGATTTAATTCAGATGTAAGCATGATACCAATATTAGTATACAAATTGAAAGCAATGATTTGAAGTTCTGGTGTGATTTAATACCAGGGATACCAAAGTATTTCGATGATTGGAATAATTATATAAAGAGAAGGCAACTCGAAATCAATTAAGGTTCGTTCAACATCGATCGACATTTATTGTAGATATTATTATTATTATCATTACGGCCGTACGGAATGAGATTTAATTGGATCGAGAGAGAAAAACAGAAAGAGAAGCGAAAAATAAAAAGTCCGAAACATATGTGTATTATATTCATATATTTGCCAATTTGGTCTGCGCCAAGTACGGCCTTGTTTTATTTATGTATTATATTATATGTATGTGTTATGTATTTCGCTTTTTTTTCTCTCTCTCTCTCTCTCTTTCGTGCACAATTCCACTTGAAGAGCAAACGTAGTTTCTCCTCTATAATTTATTTAATACAGTGTGCCAGATCAAATATTTGCATTTACGAGCGGACGATAGTAGAGAAGGATGGGAGTTCGTTACTCCAAAAAAGGACCGACGATTATTTTAATGCTCGATCACATCGCATCGCATCGAGAGGAGTTCGTTAAAATTGAATACATCCACTTGATGCCGATGTTTGCTTTTGATTGATGGCATAACTCGTTTTTGACGAACATTTGCATGCACAGTCGTCGTAGGAAACCTACCTACATTTCAGATCAGACGAAAAACTGGAAACATTAGATCGGGCCGAACGACAATCACGATTCGAAGGCGAAGAACAAAGGCTCAAATCTCCGGTTTGGACGACATATGGTCATCTTGTTATTGTTGTTTGCTCAACAAGAGCAAAAATAGGATTACTCATAATCATCCTGAGCGGCAGTTTTCAACTTCTTTGTTTAGTGAAACATTAGATCCTTTTACCACCCCTAAATTAAGCAATTAGAAATTGATTATTTATCACGTAAAAAGCAGATAATTCTAAAGACTATATCAAAATGCTAATGAAACAAGAAATTGATTAGAATAAGTAATAATTGACAAAATACTTATTCAATACTAATTCTCTTTATTATTTCGTAAGTAATTCATATATTGAGACCAATTCGAATCAAGATTAATACGTTATACTTGTCTCAGTAATAAATTGTAATACTTATCAGATGTTTGAACCTGTTTCTTTCTGATTTTGTATTAACATGTTCATTAATTTGAGCGGAAATTTTAGCTGCTGCGCAACAAATATTATGTACTGTATTTTTTTTTTGGTCGAGATATGATATAATTCTCGATGTTGACTCATTCACGAAGACGTGACGATGGAAATAAGAGCAATAATCGATTTTCATCTCGGAACATAAATCATGCTATTTTATCTTGATTTACGTAACTTTTGCAGACTGTTAGTGTATTTGATTAAAGTTGATTATGGAACAAGTTGATTATTCGTCTAATAGATTCATTTTTTCAAGTTAGCAAATGAAATCAAGATATTAAGATTTGAATAAGTTGACATAAATTGATAGAGTTTTACTGTTTTTGAAGGACTTCTGTATATGTTTTGATATGTTTCTTTTGGAATTTGGTAATTTAGTAACAACTGCACGTCATTTTTTAATTGCATTTGTTAGCTTAAAGTCTATTTTAAAATGGAATGCAAAAAAAAACGAACTTATTAGACTTGATTATTTCTGTAAAGAAACCTGATCAGGCTTATAAAAGTATATGGAATTGATTGCTTAATAAAGTAGATTAATTAGACAAAATTTGGACATAAAGACCTCAATCTTTAGTTAATAGCAATAACTAAACATTTCTCATTAAGTAATCATAACAGAATTAAATATTAGTGAAACATTTAACACAAGTTTTCCTAAATGTATCATTAACATATTATATAAATTTAAGTTAGTTTTAAACAAATTATTTAAAGATTTTCAACTTTGCTTAAAGCAGAGTTTTTCAATATATAATAATTTAATTTTGGTTGAAAAACATTGACTCAATGGTAAAAAGGAATGTTAAGAAATAAATTTAATATTTTTGATTTAACTTGGGTTAAGTTGACTTGAATTAGAAGTAGTTTAGATAAAACTACATGACTAAATTTCTGAAATTAAGAATGTTTATAGAATTTCTATACTTTTCATAGGTCAAAATACAACAGATTTAGTAAAAAATATAAAAATTGATCAATGTAATTAAAAATTGAAATTTCTAATTTGCAATATGAAAATTATACTACTAGACTAATCAAATGATTTATCCTATTTCGTTTATGTTCATTTAGTTTGAAAAGATTATATTGATATTTAAATTAATACAAATACACCTATACCACGCTTTACGGCCTACTAGATACGTTCCACGAAACTTGGCCGTATAAGGAATCAAAGATTGCGCTTGCGCAAGATTGGCAATATGTAGGTATAACGACATGGAAGAAAGTTTTGTTGACGTTATAGAGACACATTTTAGGCCGTAAATCGAAACGTGCCGTATAGCGAGGTATTGGTGTATACAACTTCAAATTCATGGGTTGAATTTTGGTTTCCTATTTTCAAGTTGTATTTGGACCTAAAGATACTCCAATTTTCAGTCGATTTTCGCATGCAAAAGAATGCGTCTTATGGTCCGAAAATATGAATTTCAGCAAGTTTTAAACAAATACTAATTTCCTTACTGTAATACTTTTGGATCTGATTTATGAATTTACTTACCTTACAACAGCAAAATATCAATAATTCTGCACACACACACACAAAATAACCGACTTACGTAATGGCGAATGCACTGGCTCTCTGAATACAGTGTACACATGTGTTAGCATTAGCAATTAGCATGCGAACGACGAGTGTCTCACCTGGAAAAGGGAATATTTTAAAATCCGTAAAAAAACGCTCAATCTCAAATGTAAACAAGTTTTATTTTGCACTTAGATTCGCCATCGGAGAGGCACTTTCTAGGATGCCAGGGAACCATCCCTGTGATGTTGACTTATTACGTACCAAAAAATGCATATAAAAATGATAAAATGAAATAAAAACAAACAATGAATTTCCGCTTAAACCCAATCCTTTGGGTTCTTGAGGATCTCGGTCAGCTTGCCTTCGCGGCTCCTTTCGTACGGCACATTCATGTATTCCCATCTCTGCGAAAAAATGAACAAGAAAATTGTACACACTAAACGGAAAGTTAAACAGAGTAATAATAATAATAATGATGAAGAATCTTAACTGAATGTTCTAATAATAGAGGCTGTTTTCGATGTAGGTTAAACAATGCCGAAGAACTCGGGTTAACAATACTTCGGTCACGAATGTTTCAGCATCTTTCAACACATTCTCTTAAGTGATTTACCAACACCTGTTTTACTTTTATCGTAATCATTAATAATGCTGTTTTGTTCTTAATATATTATATATGTAATACGTAACCGGTTTTTTTTTCTCTGAAAATAATTACACGAATTTGTACTATTTACTCAATGATTTACTGTTTAACATTTAACGCTATTAATAAGCAATTCTTCAAAGAAAATAATGAATTCTGATCCGCTTACTTTTTTAAATACCAACAAATTCGAATTACATAATTTTCATCTATTTTCTTATTTGTAAAGAGTACAACAATACCCCGATTAGTCCGAATTCTCTATAGCCCGGTTTTGTGTTTATTAGGTTTAAAGAGGCACTTAAAGAGGCAATTCATCAATTCTGATATTCATTTGCAGACACCAGTTTGGAAACGTTGCTTATTGACAACTAATTCCTTGAAGACAAAATCCTGTGTTGAATTTGAGACGCGAACCGATGACCCCAGAGTTTAAACCGGCGACTATAACCATACGGCAATGAGTCGCCTAAGAAGTGGGAATAGATAAGTACTTACAGCGTTAAGTGGTAAAGACATCAGGATACTCTCAAACCTGGCTCCGGGCGTATGCAGACCAAACTTAGTTCCTCTATCGTAGATTAGATTGAATTCTACGTAACGGCCTCTACGAAGTAGCTGCCATTGACGTTCGTTGTCTGTGTACATTTTGTTCTTGTGCTTTTTCACTGAA
>JAFMTC010000121.1:0-13422 GCA_018845635.1 Nicrophorus orbicollis
AGTGTCAATTCAAGGGCATAACGATAACAAAAAAAACTAATAATAAAGAATATACAATGTTGGAAGAGAATAGCTATTTAGAGTTCCACCTTCGTTCTATAAATTTACAATTTTATTATTTAGATTGTCGTAAACAATAACTATTATAGCGACCTATAAATATTCATCGGCTAATAGCAATTTCAGTAAAATATTAGAGTAGTAAGTGTTGTCCCCAATCATGTGTACTCGGTAAAAAACCAATACCCATCTCATATAGCCTCCACATGTACCATCCCATTATTGTATAACATAACACATGTACCTAAAAATGATGTTAACTAGTCCCTACGAATGTTCCTAATGATTATATCAAATAAATGCAGCAACCTAGTATTACTAGACGTATAAACATTATCGAGCGTTTTCTTTCGATCCCTGCACCTCCGATGAACAATAAATTGATGGACAGCAAAAAAAAAAATAATAAAGTCTGTCCACGCGTTATGCAAAACATTCATTTTCATTGTTTTATGACCTATGTCACCCGGCAAGCAAATACTAAGACATTTCACGCGAGAATAAATTAGAGGAAAATGCATGTAACAAAAAAAAATAACGAGGTGAAATCCTCACCGATTATATCAATTTGTTTATCTGTTTCATAAAAGCATGGAAAAATAAATAAAATTTGTAGACCACTGTAACCTCAGTACAGGATGAAGGGCAGTGCTTCGCGAGGTCGCTTCTTTTGCGAAAGGATGTATTACAATGGCATTCGGTCAATAACAGGGGAATGAATAATGAATGACGACCTGCTGACCCCCCTGTGGAAACGGTTGCCGTTGGGGCTCCGGCATATTAATATCAATATCAATTGTTGGACTTATTTTTACACAATTTAATTAATGAGTTCGGATTTGCTCCGAATAAGACGATCGCCTAACAAATCCGTACACAACATGCGAGATGCAAGGAAGGAATAAAAACAAAAAGGAAAATGTTTTGCTGCTGCCAATCTATTTTTTTTTTGACGAATTGCTATTTGAAGTGCAACGTTGGTGTCGGAAAGGGCTGGCTAAGTGCGAACCGCTCCGATAATGATTGCATTTTACGTTTTCCAATTAACGCGTGAGAAAGGCAATTAATGACGCCAAGAGGGAAATTCGTGCAATTTCTGCAGTAGGTAAGGAAACATTTAATAAAGCGATATTTCAAATTGATTACGCACACGTTTATTCATCATTTTAAACCAGAACAATAAATCGGCCATAAACTTATTTATAACTTATTTTTGTATTATTAATTATTTTATGTTGCAATTAAAACAAAATAATAAAACATTGATATAATTATAAGAAAAAAATAATCACAATTATTACCACCGCTGCTATAAAGGGCTATATACCATAGGTCTTTCTGCCCTATTTTTTATATTGGTACTATCTTTCAGTGGCCTTTTCGTATGTTTGTTTAATAATCAATCGATTGATTTCATTACGCTTTTCACGAGATTATGTCATTTTACCCTCGAACGTATATTGAGCATTGCGTAATTCTCTTGAAAGCTTCATGTTAATCCACACAGTCTTGAGTATGGCAATTCAAACAAAACTAGAAGAGCATAATTGCGTTGCTTTCTTCAGGTTACTAGAGACTAGAGTTTATTAATAATTGATTGATTATAATTTTTATTTATTGATAAATTAGAATTATTTGCGCTGAAAGACTCCGGCCAGTAGCCCTTTCTGTCAGATTGTTTTATTTTCTAGTTTTGTTGAAATACTATTATATAAACATATATTATCAATTTATTATATAAATCTTATTATTTGTATATATTTGTAATCATCTTGAACTTGTAGCTTGATTTCTAAAGATTTATAATAATATAATACAATTCATTGGCCAAAGAAACAAAATACAATTGAAAATATAATAACAACAACTAAAATAAAGAATTAAAAATAAACTAAATAATAATAATAATAAAAAGAAAACACTACTATTACCACCGCTACAAAGGGCTATCGACCATTGGTTTTTATGCCATTTAAAGACTTAATTTATTGTAACAACTACAAAAATTATAAACTTAGTATAATTGTAATAAATAGGGCAGAAAGATCTACGGTTTATAGCCTTTCGTAGCGGTGGTAATAATTGTGTTTTCTTTTATTTATCTTATATTATAAATAATAGTAATAAATAAATACAAAGAAAAAAAAACATAACGCTATTGAGGTAAAGGTCTTAAAGATTTAAATTTATACATTAGACATCGATTAGATTCATTATTCAACTTACAGAAACAAAAAAAAACTTAACAAAAAAGGTCATATCGATTTCGGAAAGTCATTTTAATTTTTCCGAACAGAGTACTTAATTATATTTTTACATAATCTAATTCAAGTGAAGGTCAATGAATCAAAATTAGTGTATGTTACCTTTTCCATGAAAAAAAACTACTGTCCACCGACAGCTAATAAAGTTAAATATCTGGGTATGCATCTGGAAGATTGACCAGGAAAGAACGCATCTAAGCACAAAGAGAACAACTTGAAATTAAGTTCAAGAAGCTGTACTGGTTACTACGAGAAGACTCACCAATTTCAACAGAAAACAAGCTATTGATCTATACAAGCGGTGTCCAAGCTTCTTGATAGTATGAGCCATTTTTCAAAATTTGAAATTTTTCGCGTGCCGTAATTAAATACATATTTAGAAGGTATTAAAATAATAGAACGAAAATGTAAAGATAACTTGGGTACATTTATCGAGAGCTATTTGCTATTTATCCTTCAAAGAGCCGCATGTGGCTCGCGAGCCGCAGGTTGCCCCCCCTGATCTATACGGCAATTTTAAAACCAGCCTGGACCTATGGAATACAGCTTTGGGGAAGTACTAGCAAATCTAATGTTGCTATTATACAAATATTCCAGACGAAAAGCCTAAGAAGAATCATAGGAGCTCCATGGTACATTACAAACAGGAGAATACACGAGAATCTTCAAATAGAAACTGTGGAGGCATTATGATATATAGTAGCAGATACCAAATGACTATAAATATTCTTGATAATAACTTAACAACTAACCGGCTGAAGCAATGTAATTTACTGGATCTTCCTATAAGATTTAACATCTAATTAGCAGTTAAGGAAAAACCGACGGAGGGTTCTATCTAATATTAATTTGTCATTTGTCAATCGTTAAACTATTTACTGAATGTTTTGTTATAAAATAGATTGCAAATAAAAACAGACGTTATACAAAAAAATAATCCAAACTTAAGCCCTTTTATTATTATATAGATTATTTGTTCGTTCTGTTGTGCATAATAATTGTGCCCTATCAAATATGAAAAGCCGAAAAAAGGATTTTCGGTATATTTTACTTTTTTACTACCGAAAAGGTATGTATACTTTAGAAACTCCTGATGAGAAGACATACTCAAACAGTGTTTAAATTATTATACATCCCCATTAATATTCCTAATCAAGAATAGTTACTTTTACTTGAAAACGGATTAATCATTTTTACATTACTTCTTGTGTGAAAGGTTTTATTCCGTATAAGTTCAGTGAATTTTAGTATTATCAAAAAGGTAGAAATGTTGTTCAAGCAAGAAAAAAAAAGATGTGTAAAGAGAAGATGTATTGACTGATACCAGTGTTATAACTAGTTCACAAAATTTTGTTCCGGCAAATTTAATGTTCAAGATGTATTATGTTCTGAAAGACCATTTGATACTAATGAAGACAAAATATAGGCATTGATTAATGCAAACCTACATAACAACTACGAAGATCGCTGTGATATTAAATGTATAGAATTTCATATGTTGCTTCAATTTCAAAATTCAACATATGGTTTCCAGATGTTTTTACTGAAAGAAGTCGAATGAACTTCTGTGATTTACTTCTCAAACGTCAAAAAATATTCATTTTAGAAACGAATCATATCTCCAGATTTGATACTTTGGGAATAATACTTGTACCGGTCTCTACATTATTTTTAAAAACCTTTACTTTACTCAAATTAGGATGTCAAAAATTAACTTACATCAGTTCTTTGCCAGTAAAGATTAGAAGCGTGGAATGCTAGAAAGATGGCAAAAGGTATAAAATGAGAGAATATATAATTGAATGAAATATCTATTTTCACAGAAAAAAAAACGAAATGACTTTCCGAACGACCTAACATAATTGAAAACTGATATAGCAATAAAAAGTTGCAGAGATTAAATTGTATACGCTTTTATTGATGGACGATTTTTTTACTTTTGTTGATGGACGAATCCGCGACTGTGTTGGGTCTTGATTTTAAATGGTAGAAATGAAGACGACAATAAACAACGATTATCCAGTAATTTGTTCGACATGGATTCGACATTCGGATCACGAGCCAAGATCAGCAAGATACTCCTTCCTTCCGCACTCCACCCTCGTTTCCCTTTGCCGTTGGGAAGGTCGCAAATAGTAAGTGGTAAAGAATGCGCTCACCAAATACAATAATGTTGATGGCAAATGGTCAAACGGAAAATATGATTTGCCGCCGCCTCCTCGTCCTTTGATTTCCGGCAGAGAGGATTAATGCAATTCTATTAACATACGTTTTTGATGCTCTAGAAGCTCTTCATTCCGAGCAAACTTTGAAGTCGTCGCGAGAGCTGGTCTTAACGGAGTTTATATTATTGTTGTTGCTGTTTTTTTCCGTACATGATACCCCTAAGACTTCATTAGACATATCTATAATAAACGTTTAATGGCCTCACGCATTAAGCGCAAACTAATTGTCTTTATGTCCGTTTTATTGGCACAAACAACACCTTCGACCGTTTTTTTTTTCATTATTATTACTGCCATCCCCCTTAGCTTCGATATCTACATTATCCCATTATTTTTATGTTTATACGCAAACACTCACTATGATCCAATGACACATGAAATTCGATTGATTTGTTAACGTTAAACTTCGGTATTCCACGCATTGTCATCCTTTGAATTTAGGATACAGTAAAAACGAAAAAAAAGTTTTTTTTATAGTCAAAACATGTTTATTTTCCCATAAAATAATATTTGAATTGAGTAATTAATTTGATTTTTGTATGATTAAATCAGTTAATTAACGGCCACGTTGAAATATTTAATGTTTGCTCGCCAAACAAATCGAGCCACTAATTAAACTATTGTTTACCAATATTGTTGAATTGCATTAGTTAAACCAAAAATGTGTGCTTTCCTCTTCTGTTTGTACAAAAGCACAGCTAACAAACTGCAACAGCGCAACGGAAAATAATTGCCGCCTGGTAGTGTTGTTTCATTACATATCGCCGTGTTCCTACGCCTTTATTTGATGCCCAATTAATTTTCGTTCTCCGTGGTATGTTGTAGGACGGCAGTACGCAGAAATATAACCAACACTTCCCACTTTACTAAAATTAAATCGGCAGTATCCAAATTTAATGGCAATTCGTCAGAAAATTACAAAACAAAATGTGCGGCTGAACAAAAAAGAGTTTGTCAAAGTTATTTTATCTTAACTTGATACTTGAGAAAAACGGAAATGTTTAAACTATTTCAAAATGCACATTGCAACTTAAATAGTTTTCAGTAACTGAAAAATAAAACGCGAGACAGGAATGCAAAACTATCAGTATCCACCCAACCAAGTTTGCGGTCATTTTGTCAACAAGCGATTTTTGGTAACAACGAACGAACCTCCCCTAACTGTTTACCTACAGATTGGATCTGTTTAATCTTCAAGTCAAGTCCCGGGGCCTTTATTCACTCTTCAAACGGTCGCCGTTCACGGAGTATGTTAATTTCAGCTGAAATGAAAAACTATATTCTATTCAAATATACACACCTATTGTATTATATGACTAAATTCAATGCAAATGACATTGTTTAAACAAATAATGTATTGAATTAATTAAAAAAAAGGAACGTAATTTTCACTTGGACGAATTATATTATAAAACAATATTAACCTTTTAATAATTCCTGTTCTATTAAAAAGCCAAAATCGTTTCTCTTGAAGGACACCTCTACCTTTTCTTTAATTTTATTTTAAAAGATTACAAATTATACTCTCACCAAATTATGTATCGAAATCCAATAATCCTTCCCAAAATAAGTATCTTACACTTAAAGCAATACTTGTTGTCCCTCTAATTATGTTTTTGCTTTTTTTATGTAATTTCATACAGTATTATTTAATGTATTTTATAATTTGTATATAGTTGATTATTTATACTCCTTTTACAAGCACGCCCATATTATTTATAATTATATATTTTTATTTGTTTTTAAATATAAAAAAATATAATTTATTAGCCAATTATAAAAACAAAATATAATTCTAAACATAAAACCAAACATAACAATAATAATAAAAAGTAAAGCTTGACCAAAGGGTTATCGACCATTAGTTTTTTTGCTCATGAATATTATGTACAATATAGAAACTAAATGCACAAGAAGGAGATAAAAAATTATGCAAAAAAGGCAGCCTCTGGGAAAGGGAAGGGACATAAGTATAGGGATAATAGATACTGGAATAGGGTTAGTCTGGGATACTTATATTTGGGAGGGGTTGATGGATTTCGAGAGGTACAAAATTTGGAGAGAGAGGATAATTTGAAGTCTTTTGAAATGAATTTAAGGGAAAGGTATCTATCGAGGACTGGAACAATTGTGGTTTTGGAATAGAGGATTGCTTGTTTAGAATATTTTGTTGTATTATTGGCCAATACATTATGTTATTATTATTATAATAATTATTTTATACGGCATGTCGCTATAACGGCCCTCTTCGATTAAGACACGTTTTCGGTTTACGGCCTACAATGTTTCGCTATAACGGCAAAAGAAACTTTTTTTTTCGATATATCTACATGTTGCCAAGGAATTAAAATTAATAACAATGAACCATGTTTGGAAAAAAAATATGGCCAGAATGTGTAAAAAAGTTCTGATGCAGAAGTTAATTTCCTTCCTGAAATTAGGCAAAACATTTTGGATTTAGCACATGATCTCGGCTTTGAAGGTTTGAACGAACGTGATGTGCTTGATATACTTGAAGCTAATAGAGAACCTCTTTCATATGAGGAACTCATTGAGTTGCAAGCAGAACCGGCATTTGATGAAGAGACAGAGAGTATTGTATCCAAATAGCTAACATCAAAAAATTTATTTAAGCCAGGCCCATCCTTACCAGCGAAAAATGATGACGACAGTGATCTGCAGGTTACCATTTCTCCATCGTCTTCAGATTAAAGCCATTAAAAAAAATATGTATGTAAACATACACATATTTTATGTAACATTAAGTTGTTTCATTTTTGTTTATAGATTATTGTTGGTTTTTGGAATCTGTTATTATTTTATGTACACATGTATATACTTGTTATGTATGTATTTTTTATTTAAATGAAATAAAAAGATAAAATGCATTTTGAATGGTAAACCATGTTACATATTTAACAAATTTGGAACCGTTCCCATTGAATTTATATGAATTGATATTAGAATAATTGATTCCTTGTACGGCTTTTCGCTTTGCGGCCAAGTTTCGTAGAACGTATCTAGGCCGTAAAGCGAGGTATGGATGTATTATAATAGTTACATAAACAGATAAAATATAAATATAATCATAAAATATTAATAATTAAACAAAGGGATATTGATCACATTAATCAAACAAATGGATATTATAATGAGTATTAGTTTCGTATTATAGAATATTTGGGTATAGGCTGTATTGTAATTACACAACTTGTTTATTTGATTCCATATTCTATTGTATATTATGTATATATGGTGGGGATGCACGTAATAGATTATTTGTAAGTAAAATTCAAATAAATTATAATTGAAAGAAGGAAATGAAAAGTAGAAGAAGAAAACAACTTTGAACTGCTGCATTATTTATGAAAAGCAATAGACAAGTGGAACTTTGCCGCATATATTACGCTAGCGATTTCGTGAAATTTGCTTACAGATGCGACGGAATGTTTTAATATTCCATGAATAATATTTATGTATTAAACTACGATTACTCTATTCGATTCGATTGTAGATCACAGTTCATCTCACAAACCGTCCATGTTATTATTAATATGATAACAGCGGAACAAGAACGACGGTTTCACGCTGAAACAGTAATACTATAGCCCTTGTATTGAAAATGCAATAAATTTTGTTTATAACTACCAACGTAGCTATAGTCAACTAGCTGCCCGTGGGCCGCTTTAGGCCCGGCAAACTTTTAGGTGTACAAACTTTTATTAGAAAGGTACTTTTAGATAGAAATTATAAATCTATTACGTACCAGGTATTATATAACTTTCCAAAAACAACAAAAACAAAACGAATTGGTTATTTCTTGAGAAAATTATACGATGTTGTAAAAGTATTTAGCTAAGGAATTCGACAGCAGATTTCAGGATTTACGTTGTATTAAGAATTGTCTTTTACTTGTAGAAAATTCATGCTACATAGAAACAGGGACTAGAATACAATTAGCTGCATTAGCAAATCTTAAGAACGATACACATATGGAAGTTATTTTTAAATAAAAAACGGAAAAATGTATATTTAAAGTAAAATACATGACTTAATAACTTTTCCACATCAACGCATATTGGTGAAAAATATGTCGCAGTCAACTGATGAAAACGGAGATTTGATGAAATCACTAAGGTAGATGAGCAATTCACTGAAGATGTTAAAATTTCAACTCTGTGGAGTGATTTTCTTAAAGATGTTTATAATCAAATCCCTTAATTATTTTAGTGAAAAGATGAAATAATATTGTTTAAATATTAAAAGTATTTCTTTAGTATACAATGTACAATCAACCCTCCTATAACGCGGTGAGTGCGTACCGTGTTATATGGAAACCGCGCTATAAGAAACTCGGATTTAACCGTACAAACCAGGCTAATTCGTAGCGTGTTCTATGAAAACCGTTTACCGCGTTGTATGGAAACCGCGTTATAAGAAACTCAGAATTAGTACAAATCACATCATTCGTACCGCGTTATATGGAGACCAACAAATAAAAAAAGGCAGGATAAATTATAAATTATTTTTATTGAATTGAAGAGTTCATATAAAGATTGAGAAAATAATGAAACAGGAACTAAACTAAAAGACTGTTTTTCAATAAAAACAATGAAGATTTTTGTAAAATTATGTAATCTTTCAACACTCATCCTCACTGTCGCGACTCACGAGTCGCCTAACTCGTCTTCTTTTAATGGGAAAAATGTCTTCATCACTTAGTTCCTCTTCACATTAGTTTTCCATTGTAGCTTTTTTTTCTAACTCCACTAAAACCTCTCTAAGCAATTTCTTAACTCTCTTTAAACTTTGTGCTGCGCACCGTTGAACGATCAGTTTGAATGAAATGAAGTTCTAATTCTGTAGCCAAATTTAACCCTTTTTTTCACATCTTGTAAATCGAGATTTGGCACGCATTCGTTTTCCTTATTTTCGTTTACTTATGGCATGCTGTTGAACGGAAACCGCGCTGTAAGAGTACCGCGTTATAGGAGGGCTGTCGCAATTTCAGCTCCGCGTTATATGGAAACCGCGTTCTGAGAGTACCGCGTTATAGGAGGGTTGACTACATTATTAAATGTAGACTAGGTAATACAATAATAGTTATTGAAACACAAATGATATATTCGAAAGTAATTAACAAAAGAAATAGGTACTTAACCTGATATATTTAAAAATAAAAAGGATATTTTAAACCGTGTATTATTAAATGTAGAGTAGGTAATACAACAATAGTTATTGAAACACAAATTATATATTAAAAACTAATTAACAAAATAAATAGGTACTTAAGCTGATATATTTGAAAATAGAAAGGATATTTTTAGTGAATGTAATTAATAAATAATAATCTTCATTCATTTTTAGCAACTCATGTTACTTGTTTTACATCTTTTTGTTTTACGTTGTATTTTGGATTGTTCACAGGAACACATCCAAATAAGTATAATTTGCCTGAAATCTCACGTAGACTTAGGTTGGTCTGTCGAACTGTTGTAGTAGCTATTTTAAGAATGTTTCTAGGTTGCTAATCATTTAGAATTTCAACCAATTTGCTAACATTATTTTTTATATCTAATACGAGCCCCGCTATATCATTTCGATCTATTGTAGGCACATAACGCATAACTATGGAATCCACTAACGCGTCTTTAAATTTCTTCATAGAAACTTCTTAGATAAGTTACTTTCTATAGAGAAATCACCACACATATTTTTAATCTTAACTTCTTCCGTGAATTGATCTACTTAAGGGATTTGATCAAATCTTCGTTTTTATCGTCTCCCTGCAACATGTAAAACTCAGCTACTACTAAGTACTAAATGTAAAAAACGGGTCCTCATACAAAAAAATTGCAGCCCGTGTAACATAAGCAAACTTAAGTACAAACCCCGAAGAAAAAAGATTGAATATAGCTTTACTAAAATATACTATGAAATACCTCGTTTTTGGTATACTCGTGTACTAGGTGTCTTAATCATATTTAATATTCCTGAAATTTTAGCTCTTAAACTATGATTATATCAAAATCTAAGGATTATTCACCCACTATGATCAATAGCCACTTTCAGCAATATAATTTTAATTTTCTTAATACTAATAGTACATTTATTGCTACAACTACAAAAAATATAAACTTAATATAATAGTTTTGTGTTTCGTTATTACAAAGAAAATATAATGTTATTGATGGCAAGTGTTAAAAAAGACCATAGTGTTATCTGCCCTCCTTTTCTTTTCTTTGTGTTTAAGTTTTTTTTTTCATTATTGTTGCAATGAATATTATTATTATTTATCGATTAATACAAGTTGCTTTTCAACAAACTTATGTGTGAGAGGATGTTGATTCTGATTTGCCGCTGTTTAAGTTTCTTCTTTTTAAAGAAACACCTCATTAATTTACCTCCTTTAAATTGTCCTACAGGTAACCGTTTTTGTTCATCCTCACGTTACACGTCTGGATAATAATGATAAACATCGAACTTTCAAGACATTCATTATTCGAGCTGCCATGTACCATTAAGGAAAGCGTTTGTTTGTCATATTTAAGTAACCTACTGATATTGCTTTTGAAGAAGACCGAAAAACAAACAATTTGCTTTTTCACTATTATAATTACGAAGAGTAGTTTTATATTAAGAATTACAAATAAACGAACAGAAAGAGTTTATTAATTGCTGTTTGTAAAATGATTTAATATTAAAAATAGGGCAGAAAAACCTATGGACTATAACCCTTTGAAACAGTGGTAGTAATAGTGTTTTCTTTTTCTTATTATATGATATAATTATATGAATATTGTATTATTTTGTTCACTGTTCCAATAAAAATAATAAATAATAATAATATTTATTGTAATCGTAATATAAAACAAAATTAATACTTAAATAATATATTTATCAGAAAAATTACTACAGATTTGTTTTGTTTGTTGTTAATAACATTGCAATAACAATTACAAAAAATAAAATAAAAGGGCAAAACTTCCTATGATAGACTATAGACAATATTTCTCTTCATAATTCTTTATAACTAGGGCTATTGACCATTAGTCTTTCTGTCCAAATATAACTTATTAAATGAGAATTTATTTGTTCTAATTTTTATTACTTTATTTTCTTTTTTCCATTTTTGTAATTCTATTTAAATAATGTCTATTAATTAGTATCTTTTTTCATGTTAATATAAAATTTGGGCGGAAAGACCAATGGTCAATAGCCCTTTGAGCAGCTTTTCTTTTTATTATTATCGTTATGTTTGGTTTATATTTTGTTTTATTTTAGAATTATATTTTGCTTTTATAACTAACCAATAAATTATATTATTTATAAAATGGTCTTATATTCGAAAATATTAATATTTTAAAGAAATTATATTAATAATAATAACATTTACAGGAAACAGACAGAAAAATTAACAAGTTAAATATTTAGAAATTAATGATCAAACAAAAAAAAACACTCCAAACATCTGCTACAAAGGGTTATGGACTGCAGTGTTTCGACCCCAAAAGAAAATATTAAATTCGTTGATTTTTCATCTATAAAATTTAAGCGTAATACAATAGCAATTAATATTTGTTTTTATATTTATATGAACTATGAAAGTGAAAATTAAAAAAAGAAATAAAATTGTTTACGGTTTATAATTATTATTTACCGAATAGAAAGGTTTCTAATTCAAGTTTTTGTCGGAATGGATGAAATTAATTGCATTATATTTATGTGTGTATGTTATATAATATATAAATAATATCGGGTATTTGTAGAATTAAATGTGGACTAATTTAAAAAGAAAAGAAAACTAATTAAATCTTTTTAAAACTTACCTCGACTCTAAGCGTTTTCACACAAGATATGCAGTTTTATGCTACCGTGGAGTGTTACGCAATGATTAGGATTTTTTTTTTGTGGTGCAGATGAGAAGGTTAATGGTTTAATTGTTAATTTAGATAATTCGTCTGAATTGTTTGCCCGGTCCGCCAGATAATGTCAATTCGAATGTGATTATTGCATATGCCGGTGTTAATTTTTCGCGGGACGCTAATGGTCCGATGTCAAGATACGAGAGGTGATATGGTCGAAGGGGTGGTCTTCGTTCCATTGGCGGGGAGCAGCGCAAAAAGCCGTAGGCGCAACACTCGAGGACTATATAAAAGATGCCATCCTGCAGGATCCAGCACATTAACCGTTGAAGATCTAGTTCTAGTGTAACTACCATCTCATCAGCAACACGCAGCCACCAAAAAACAACAACAACCAAACGTAAGTGCACAACTATTATTTTTGTTACCAGTTGGCTATTTTCATAGTTTAATAACATGCTATCAACTATATAACTATCAACAAAATATATTAGTTAAACACTAACAATTTGTTTTCATTTATTTCAAATATTTCTAATATAAATTATTTTTTTTAAATAAAATTATTGTTAGGACTTATTTAGTACTCGCAAAGTCTTATATTATTCAGTTTCATCTCAAAAAGAAATGCAGTCATGTACGAAATATGAATGAGAGGAAAAAAATATCAGATTATTCTATACGTGAGTGAAATAGAGAATTGTCCCCTTATTTAAATGGAATTAAAATATCCATACGTTTGTAAAATTGTTTCTCTATATTCTAGCGTCAAATTTGTTACTAAATCGTTATTACGAATAGTTTTACTAGTTAAATGATTGCCGTTTCGTGATATTCCTCGAACAAATGAATGTTATTAATCATTATTGGTAACAATGCCGAGTTTCCGAACTCATTATCATTACGCAATCACGTCCGATCGAGATGGGGTTATCTGTTGCGCTGAGCGTCGCAGGATTTTCGGGGGTGTCCGCCGCCCCCGACGATTTTCCATTAAAGAAATTTTTC
>JAFMTC010000122.1:8015-27722 GCA_018845635.1 Nicrophorus orbicollis
TCCTCCGTCCAGCTGGACGCGGATATCGTGCAAAGGGCCCGAGACTTCCTGCACGATTTTGAGTCCATCCGACCGCAGCCCATCAGCATCCCCGAAGGCTACGACGAAGAATCGTCATCATCCGAGTTCTTCCTCAGGACAATCCAAATTCCGGACCTGACCGACTGAAATCCACATCCATTCATTATGATACTAATGATCTTCCTCCAAGACAAATTATAAGTTTAAATATTACTTGTTATTCTCCATAAAAATATGATATTTGGGTTGCCTATAATACACTTTCGCTCTGTACCGTTGACTTCAAAAATAATAGGATACATTACGCTTATCGAATTTCGTAATCGTTTAGTGCGGTTTTTGTAATCGTTCAGTCATAATTATTATATCCCTTTGAAACTATAACCGTTGCAAATTTGGAAGATATCGCAGCTATGTTCACGTTTATTTACATGTGTATTATGAATGGTGTGTGAGAGAGCAGCAGCAGCGGTTGATCGATTGCTCCGATTCTTTTTTTAGTTGTAAATTGCAGGGGGTAAAGTAGTATTCATTGTGCAAGGCATGCCTCAGTTTGGGGAAAAGTGATGCAAGAGCATGAGTGATCTTTGCTGCTGCGAATACATAGACTCGGATGGACAGAGGAATCACCTGTTGGCCTGCTGCTGCAACTGTCAGGATTTGGATGAGGGTTTCGAAGGGTGACGACTGTGCAGTGTACAATGTTGGAGCATTCCAATTTGATGCGGTTCTTTAATTTGCAGGCTAGTGTCTGGGACAGGAATCGCAGAGACCAACAAGAAGCAGCTGGTCATCACCATAAAGGACAGGATGAGGGTGCCGTGGCTCGGGGGCGCGCGCCTCATCAACCCGAGCGTCGCCCTGCCGATGGTCCTGCTGCCCTCCCTCCTGCTGCTGGCCACTCTCGGTCTCGAGCTGACACTGATTTCTTTTGCATCGCTGCTGCTCTGTCTGCTCGGCGTGTACAAGTATTGGCTGGAATCGATGCCGAGGATATTCCTGATGTGGTCCATCTCGTCCCTGGTCATCCTCTACGTGGTCTACGAGGTGATCGTCGTCTCGTTCCTCATGATTCTGCTGGAGGAGAACATCGGGTTGTCCGTGGTGCTGTTTGCGGCAATCTACTTGGCCTACAGAACGAAGCTGATTGTGATCAGGATGAAGGAGCCGATTTTCTGTGCGCGGGGATCGAGTTTGGAGAGGAGCGGCTTCTGCAACGTCTGCCAAATCTACAGACCCGATGGGACCCAGCATCATTACTGGTTAATTACTAATACTCTTCTCAATTCACATAATGATATGATTGTGTGTGCGTGTAATTCAACAGGATCGACAGCTGCATAATTCCGGGCTGCAACAAGATCCACTACGTCGGCTGCCTCATTTGCACGTTCGTCGCTCTCATCTACAGCTCAATGTTGACGTTGACTTCAGTCTGCCATCCCTTCAAGTTCGTTTTCGTGCTGCTACCGGACGACTGCAGCGACGTCTACCAACAGATCGAGTATATATATATGCATATCTCTTAATAGTGAATGTTACATTGAAAGTAATTTCGTTTCTTCAGGATGAGCCTGTCGTTCGTGACGGCAGTGTACAGTCTGCTACTAGCTGCATTCATCCTGTGGCAGCTGCTGTGCACGCTGATCCCGTGCAGACGCCAGTTCAGGCTGCCCAACAAGATGCTGCGAGTCATCTTCAACAAGCACAGTTTCTTTCAGCAACACTACGAGCAAACCAGAACATGACTGCACTCCTTGTCACTTGTGAGAATTTAATTGTAATCCATTTATAATAATATTAATAATAGTAATAAAAAAGAAAGTAACACGATATAATTCAATATATACAAATATATTGTATATATATATGTGAAGTAGCTAAGGGTATCAAAGTCAAGCGTCGTCGTATTTGTGCAGTTTGAGCCTCCACTCCTTGATCAGTCCATCGAACGCTCTCCTCGAATACACCCTGCACTTGTCCGGCGTTCTGGGATCATCGAATTTCCTCTCGTGTCTAACAACAGCAAAGAAAGGAAAGTCAAGGATTGCAAACATTATGTTGTGTTAATCTCTTTCTCTACCTGGGAACTGTGCGAATGTAATTATCATATCCGATTGTGTTCTTGCCGTAATCGATTTGCTTCTGGCGTCTGTTCAATATGTCCGGATCCTTTTCGCGTTTCTGTCTATTCTCTGGTTTGCCAGAGTACCTGCTGCAGCTGCTCTTCCTTGAACTGGATCCTTCGCTGCTGCTGCTGGAACATTCCGCCTCCTGCAGCTGCTTCGTGTCCTGCGATTCGGCCGGATCCGTTCTCCTCTGATTGCTGCTCATGCTCGAGACGTCCGCATTGGCATCATTTGGTGATCTGCTGGAGGTGCTTCTTCCATGCATTTCTTGTCCAGAGTTGTTTCTCTTGGCGTTGCCACTTGCGTTTCTCTGGTAAGGGACTGAGGAGGTCCTGCTGAACCTGTTCGAGGCCCTCTGCACGATCTTGCCACTGCTCACGCCGCCGCCGCCGTTTCCAGTCGGCTGCTTGCGCTCCTCTTTCTGATTGCTGGAGTCAAGTGTTGTGGTGGTGGTGGACGATTTCAAATTGGATTCTAACTTGCTGTCCTCTTCGGCACCGTAAACCTGCGTGAAGCAAAGGGACGGTCTAATTATTTGAAGGTTATTACTCCGGACAGACTCACGAAAATCATAGCATTCTTCAGCGAAGTGTTCACTGACATCGACTGCTGCAGACTCATTGTGGTGGTGGTGGACACTTTTTTCTTTCTTTCTTGTCACCGACAGCGCAAAAACACACTCAAATCGCATACAACGTACTTGCAAACTTTCAAACGCACGCAAAACAGACAAAGTGCACGAATTGATGTAGGAGAAAGGATTACGAACGAATCAGACGACTTAAGGGAATTCTAAATCGCGGGGTGCGATGTTATTGTTATTTCTCGGAAAATTGGAGGGAAATCGCCGGCGCGCGTTAACCTTCAGCGACTATCAACAAAAAGTGAAGCCAACCTATTCACCGGCAGGCAACCACACGTACACTCCACTCATATAAGATCCATTTTCTCCTCAGTTCTGTTAATACTTGGTACAAATTATCAGAAAAAAAGGCACTCAATATAATTATGTTTTCGCTGGAATTAGATTGACAATTGCACTAACACTGTTTCTCATGCAAATCACTAAATAGTTCATTCTTGGTATGCAACCACACCTACATATTTCAAATGTTATATCCATAGATACGTCTCGTAATTATTTATGGTAAAATCAATTCGTTAATTAACTGCGTCGACTTTCCTTTGCAATCATCGTTTCAATTGGGAAACGATTGATACAAGTAGGATGAGCGAAAGTGAAGAGGCGCCACCGATCGGTAAGTCGCCAGATGTTTCTTTAAAGAAGAAGAGATTGTTGTCAATTTGAAATTTTGTTGCGTCCGAAAGCTTCAACGTCTGATTCGATTGAAAAACATGTTTAAATTCGGGTTTTCCTCTGACCCAAGCGATTCCAAAGCATCTGAAGAAGAAGCAACTGAAGTTGGTTAGTCAGGGTTTGCTGGAGAAAGATTTTCTTGTAAAGAAACGCATGCGAGTTAACCTCCACTAATTCGTTTGTCGAAGATGGCTTGGAATTCCTATTAGATTCTATTGTTTTAGATGCTTGCAAGGGACAGAAGTGGCTGCCTAGCGAGAGGATCAGCATTGGGAACAATGTTGTTGATCCGGAACTGCTTCAGGCAAACTGCACGTCAGTCAACAGTTTGGAATTGGAAGGCTCGTGCTCCATTCGCCATGTGTCCACTGTGATAGTGTCGGAGCTCGTACAGAAGAAAAAGAACAAGGAGGATTCCATCTTTAAAGCGGAACAGAATCATTCTGACTTGATTACAGCTGTTTACGAGGGTAATTAATATATTCTCGAGTGATTTACAGAGTTCTTAAATTATTGGTCTGATGCACAGGTGGGCTCAAGATTTGGGAGTGCACCTACGACTTGCTGGATTACATCTTCGATGGAGAGAAATTGGCGTTTGAAAATACGAGAGTATTGGATCTGGGCTGCGGCGCCGGCATCCTCGGCATATATTCGTTGTTGCATGGGGCGGACTTGGTGTGCTTGCAAGATTACGTGAGTAAATTGAACGATGTCTGGTTTACAATTCATTGCACGACGTTTCTTTAAAGAATCCGGAAGTGATCAAGTATATAACTATACCGAATGTGCTGTTGAATGTGGAAAGCAAAGAGGAAGCGCAGGAGAGATGCGAGTTTTACTGCGGCGATTGGGGATCGTTCGCCAATCTGCTGAAGGTGGATTCGGAGGAGGATAAGTTCGATTTCATATTCAGCTCTGAGACTATCTACAATTGCCAGAACTACGGTAAACTGCTCTCGGTGTTTGAGCGGTTACTGAAAAGGAAGACGGGAGTGCTGTAAGTGTTTCTGTAGTGTTTCTCTATTGAAGTTGGTTTGTAATTTGCGTTCTTTATTGTCAGATATTTGGCTGCGAAGACGTACTACTTCGGTGTGGGCGGTGGCACCAGGCAATTCGAGAAGGCGCTCGAAAAGGCCGGATGCTTCAAGTACGAGACGTGCTGGAGGTGTCCGAGCGGCGTGCAGCGAGAAATATTAAAGATATCTTTCAAGTAATTGCAAACTCTAATGTCTAACATGTCTTGTGGACGAGATTTACGGTGCCAGACGCTGATACATCCAACCGTTTTCCCCTTGAAACAATATCTTGTTGTCCGCTGCTTGAGATGATCTGATGAATTGGATTCGATCGTGTATCCTGTCGGTTTGGCCCTGCCAGAACTCTATCGTTTTCGGCTTCAGCACGTATCCGCCCCACGACTCTGGTTTCGGCACGACCCCGTCGCCCTCCTCCGACCCGTATTTCTCCGTCAACTCCTTCTCGATTTGCAGCAGCGCCTCACGTCCGGCCACCGGTTTGCTCTGGTCGCTGAGCAACGCACCGATTTGGCTGGTGTGCGGTCTCTTCCGGAAGTAGTCCTCGGCTTCCGGCATTGGCAACTTCTCGACCTTGCCCTCGATCCTCACAGACCTCGAGATCGCCGCCCAGTAGAAGGTAGCTGCGGCGTTGTCGTTCGCCTCCAGGTCCTGTCCCTTCCTGCTCGTGTAGTGCGTGAAGAACTTGAAACCCTCGGGACTGTAGCCCTTGCACAGCACCATCCTGCATGACGGGAAGCCTTCCCTGCAAAAATACGATACGATAACATAGAATACTTCCTCAACCCCCGCTAAAACAGCCTACTTGTTGACAGTCGCCAAGCACATGGCGTTCGGTTCGATCACGGCCGGATTCCCTTTGACCTCCTCGAACCAATGCTTGAAGACGATCATCGCGTCTCTGGATGGAAGATGCCCCTCAAGAAGAACCGTGCCTTTGCCGTGGTACGGCGTTCGCATGGCTGAAACCGAAACAATTCACATTATTAAACATCGTAAACGCACCACGAGATAATACCTGATAGATCGCTCATCGCTGATGATATTAACCTTGCAAGCCGGAGGAGAACTGCCGCCTTATTGCGTTTCGGAATGCCATTATCATTCGTTTTCTGCAATTAATGTTTTCTTATGCAATCAGTAGAGGGATTAGAAGATGTAAAGTACAGATGGTCAAGGACAACATGGACAACTAATGTTTGCATAATTACACTGCCGCCCTAACGGAGCGTTGTAAACAAAGAACATTTCAAGTTTCTAGACGTAAGAGAAAGCAGTTTTGTTACATAATGAGGGGAATTTCGTCATGGCGCCATCTTTTGATACTATTGATAAGATGGTAAAGTGAAGATTATGCAACTCGTTTAACCTATTGATTTAAGCTCTGATTTTAATTTCTCATTGATTGCGTATATTTTAAATTATGTTTTCGGTTGAAAGAACGAACACAAAAAATAAGAAAACTTATGCAACCAAATTAACGTGTTATTGATTTAAACTTTAGTTTTAATTATCGATGTTTCCGCGCTGATAGTGCACTACTTGCTGGTTTCTTCCTGTGCGTTTCGTAAATAGTGATTGCGGTGAAAGAACGAGTGCAATAAATAATAATAAATTCACCTGTACAATCGATTTGTCTTCAGTTGAAATTGGTTGAAATCCGTCAGTTGTTCTTGTTGGATCCTCGTCTGTGCTCCACGTCATTCCAGTATTTTTTTGGAGCTCCGTTTCATCGAACCGAAGACATGTATACGCAGGTGATTCTAGCCATCCTCGTGGTGCTCATCTCCTTGGGTAAGTCCGATTCGTCCTACTTGTACTTTGTTGAAAAGTTTTTCTAGGTTAACTTCTCTGTAATGATAAACATATGTCTGTTGTTTTTCTCGTTTCAGTTTTCATAGCCATCTACAGGAGGGCAAAGAATGCGAGGCGCGGCATATTGATAACCGGACTGTGTGATACTGGCAAAACTCTGCTCTATTCGAGACTCATTCACAGGAAGTTCGTGAACACGCAGACTTCGATCAAGGAGAATATCGGTGATTACGTTGTGAATGGGGTAAGAAGAAATGCTTGCATTCATCGATGAGTACAAAATTGATCATCTTTTTATTATAATTCTTTAGAGTTATGTGAGGGTCATCGATATACCCGGCCACGAGCGCATCCGAGGCAAATTCTTCGAGGATTACAAGTCCCAGTCGAGGGGCATCGTCTACGTGATCGACTCGCAGACGATCCAGAAGGACATCAGAGATGCTGCCGAGTTTCTGTACAATATTCTAGTTGATTCGGCTGTGGTGGCCAACAAGCCTGCGATTCTGGTGCTGTGCAACAAGCAGGATCAGCCATTGGTGAAGAGCTCGAGCGCCATCAAGGCGATGCTCGAGAAAGAGATGAACACTTTGAGAGTTACCAAATCGAAGCAGCTGCAGTCTGTCGATCCGAATTACGCCAACTCCATCCTCCTGGGTGGAGGAGACCTCGATGAACCCTTCACCTTCGACTCGATGCCCAAATTGAAGGTGGATTTCGCCGAGTGTCACGCCACCGACAAGGACACCAAGTGCAGAATCGACGAGCTGCAGAATTGGCTCGTCAAGATCTCGTAAATAAACCCAAATTCCCTCAATTAATTTATTTCTTTTTTCCACTTTTTATTTGCTACGAGTTCATCCACTTGATAATAGTAAATAAATATATTGTTTTACGTTGCGAAGATTGGTTTGTTTGCTATTCGTCGTGTGTCAGGGGCGTGGGTGTCTGCTGTCAGCTGGGCCGGGACGTGGGCGTGGTCAGTTGATGGCTGGGCAGGGATTCGGTGCCGTAGCGGCGCTTCGCCTCCGCGATGAACGCCCACTCCATCTGCTTGACGAGCTTCTCGAAGAACATGAGGGCGATGTGCGAGTGAAAGAGCGACTTGAACTCGAAGCGTATCGAGAAGTCGATTATGCACGACTGGGCGTTGCTCTTCAGACCCGGGCTGAACTTCCAGTTGGTCTCGAGGAAGTCGAAGAGGGTGCCGTCGACGCAACGCGCCGTCACCAGGTACGGCTCCATCAGCGTCACGTGGGACGTGTAGCTCTCGATGATTGGCGGGAATCCGATCTCGAGCTCCGCCTTCATGTACGACGGTTTCGAGACGAGGATGTGCGACTTTTTGCAGAACGGCACGAAGAGTCTGTAGTTCTTCACGTCGGCCACCACGGTGTACATCTGATCCATCGAGTACCTGAGCAAACAATTACAATCCACTCAACATCAACACAGCAGCCATACCCGACAAGTTTCCGACCATGATACTCCTTCTTCTTGTTGACCGCACTGAACAGGAACCTGACCTGCTTGCCAAAGTCATTTGTGAGTGTGAGCCGATGAAATCTGCAAAACATTCAACAAGTCCAGCCAGATATGAAACTCAGTCAGTGTCAATGCAATGTGCACTGCTGTATTCTGCACTCACCTACGCGGCAGCAACATTCTCCTCTGGTTGCTTCACATGATCATCAATGAGCTCAGTCGATGGGATGCAAGAGAGTATTAAACTTGAAATTTTGAAGGGCCAAAGGCCACCATCGTCCTCCGATCTTTCGAACTTTGACAGACGCACGCATTTTGTAGGTTATGATGATAGTATATGTCATAGATTACGTAAACGTCGGCAGCCCGCAATACAATAATGCTTGATATGCAGCATATGCCATTCGTTATGCAATTAAAATGCATAATAATTAATATGCGGAATGGAATGCTAATTCGAATAGAATTAAAATGCATCATAATGGTCAAGTATACCATTATCTGCTAATTTTAATGGTAAATTGTGGTTTAGATTGACTAAAAGTATAAATATATATATATATTTGTTTAAAGATGTGTATAATTGTATAATAGTAAAAATGATGAATAATAAAAATAATGTATGATAACATGCAATATATAAAAAAGTATAAAAATGTGAATAATAAATAATCCGTTAGTCCGTTGAGAATTGAGCACGTTCTTTGTTAGCGAAACGTTTGATGACACCATCGTCGTTCAAGTATATACCGGGGTTGAGGTAGCACAGGTTGAAGGCGATGTTGTGGATTTCCGAAGTCTGCATGCTGTGCGACCAGGAGCGCTGCTCCTGCAGTCGCTTTTGCGTGATCTTGCACATGTCCTCGACGTGCGTGTTGTGGCTGTGCTCCATGAACACTTCGCACATCAGCTGGATGTACCAGGTGCCCACGAAGATGTCCCGGTGCGATTCGTAATCTAATGAACATTAAAGCGAAGATTTGCATCAAAAGAGGGAATGGGACAGTGCGAGCGCCCACTTACTTAGAAGGGTTGAATTGATGACCAGAAGATCGCTCAGCGTGGCTATTTTGGGGACTTCCTCGCTCTGACACAGAGCCGTGTCCGATTGCACCCTAGACACTCCTATATCCGAGGTTTTGCCTCTGAAATTGTAAATAGACAAACATGCAATTGATTTCACAGGTAGTACGATCACGAACCTGCACGTCTGGAAGATCAGAATCTTGGGTTTCTTCTGCATGAGCTGACATCGATCGTTGGAGAAGGCCTTCTGGACGTCCTCCTTGTAAATGAACACCCCGTCGGATCCCTCCAGGTATTCCTTGCCTTTGCTGTGGTCCCTGTTCCCGTGCGTCATTATCACCAGTATAGCGATGTCCGCGTACTCCAGGTACTGATTCGTCACAAAGTTCTCGATTTCATCTTCGATTTCCTGCAAGAAATCCACTCGATTAGCACGTTTGTTCTGAGACGAAGGTTTGTCGCTCACCCACTTGGGCTGTGAGATCCTTGTCGTTCGTCTCCACCACCATCCCCATCTGCTTGAACAGACTGTTCAGGGAGCTGACGTCGTACTGCGAACCGTTCCGACTGCTGTTCTTGTTGAAATCGAAGATGTTGATGATCTTCACCAGACCCCTATTGACGGACGTCGTGTCGTACACGGAGATGTGCTCGTTCTGCTGCACGACGTGCTTAAAGTCCGTCGACATTTTCACGACGACCTCCAACGGTTTCGCCCTGTGCGACAGAATGTAATTCGGAGAGTTGTGCACCTGCGGCACTGTAAAGCGAACCCAATTAGATTACCCTTGTATGAATCGCATGTTTTATTTACCAGTATCTTCCAAGATTGTATTCTTTGGGTCGAGCAGCAATATGAAATTGGTTTGTCCTGCCTTGTTGAGGGCAGTGATGAGCACGGGGTAGGCATCGTTGTTCGACTTGAGCAGCTCTATCCAAAAGTGTCTCGCCTTGTTGGTCCTCTCTGGCACTCTCTGCTCATTCGATACCCCCGGATCGATTGCAACATTACGTTTTTTCCCACGTATCTTACATGTATGCTAATGACTCACCTTCACCTGTTCAATCTTGTCCGAGCTGAGGATGCCCTGGAACTCGTTCAGGAAGGAATCGGTGACGTTCAGCTGCACCAGCTCCAGGTAGTTCTCCCTGATTCTGTTCACGTATTCCTCCTTCATCTTCACCTGTTGAAACCTGATAAGCAAAGACAATGGGGTACCTGTCACATCGACAACCACCACAACAACAACATGTTTACCTTTACGACGGGACCGCCCCGAACTAAACTCGAGCGTGAAGTTCGTGACGTTCGGAACGGACCAATGAGACGACAGTAAAGTTGACGTTTCCTTCGTTATTTTTTCTAATTCGAAATTACTCGAAATCCAATTAGACAAATGCTCCAATCAATCTCTCCATTTGTCGATGACAATAAGTCATATCGATTGGGCTACGTCCTACGAAAAAGTAGTTCAATTACGCCGAAGAAGAAGGTAAATAATTGAAATGAAAATTTGGTAAAATGTCAAATTTGTAAACGGGAGTGACATTTTCGGCGTCAGTGTCAATTTTCAATTTGATCGGGTGAAGAAATCTGAAGAAGCACGAAGAAATGTCAAATGCCGGTGAGTTTCCTTTTCAATTAAGCGCGCTTCCAATCTAAACTGATTATGCGAATCCTTTGCACGATTACAAAATGTTTGAATTCAGAAATTGCACGAAAAAACGACGACAGGGGAAGTTGTGCATTTCCCTGACGAGGGGGCGTAAAATCTATCGATCGAGGTTTGACCGTCGCCCGAAGGAAGGAGGAGGGAAGGGGAAGGATGCTTCGTTTCCGGAAAATGATCGAATTAGTTGTTGATCGAATGATTAGCGTATTTTCTCTCCCAATTGATAAATGCAACGCAATCATTTCATCAATGATGTGTACAGATTTTGACGTTTTATTGTTATTGTTGTTGCTAATAGTAACTTGTTTAAATGGCCATCTTTGATTGTCGTAATTGAGATAATTTTGTTGTTCTATTGTAATTGTTGTTGCTAACGGTAATTGGGTATTGTTTTCTTTAGGTAAATGGCCATCTTCGATAGTCGTAATTGAGATTTACGATTGTCGCTGCTGCCCCCTCCTCCCTCATTTCGCGGAGTGAATTAAACGCGGATACGTTTCGGAAAGGGCGTCGCGACGCCCGATCATTGTATCCCATTCGGTGCCGCCCGCGCAAACACGGTCTGACAGAGACACTGTGTGTGTGTGTGGTGTGTGCGGACAGTAGCGGAGTCTGCGTCTTCGGCTCCCCCTTTTTGCAGGCCACTCTCCAACCATCCATCCGACCACCCAGACGCAGCACATTCAAAAAATCGGAGATTAAATTAGAAAAAGAAGGGACTCCCTATTTCCCATCAGCAGCACTACCTCCACCACCATCTCCATCGAACTGATTGTTCGGCATTCATGCAAAGTGGTCTTTAATAATCCGAGTGGTCCACGAGTGAAACAAGTGCCCGTCTTCGAGGATCGTTCCACGGCTGCTCCGCACCACACGAAGAACAGGTAAAACATAACGCAGTTCGTTACGATGTTTCGTTCTTTGGCTTCTTCCGATCGATGATGAAGCTGAAGCCAAAGGATGTTGTAACATCGGAACAACAGATCGTGTCGTGGACAAGGAAACGTAAGGAGATTCAAAAGTTCTCGAGTTACAGCTGTTGTTCGAATCGATTTATGACGATGATAGGTGCCCTGCCGTGTGTACACTGTTTACACGGCGCGATTCCCTTTCCGATTTGTTTGTTTCTCCTTTTGCGTTCGTACCGTAACGTAATTGTAACGCAGTTATCGATTACGTGGTAATTTGCGATTCGCAACTGAAGAGACTGCGTGTATTTACACTATTCGTCATCCTCCAACTCCTTCATTTCTTCATCAACATCATCATCCACCAGCAGATCCTCGTCGTCCCACCACCGATCGATGTAGTAATTTTTGTGTTACATAACTGCGTATCCGCATCACTGTTGTAATTGTCTTGTTTCACTTGTTTTCCGCCTGCAGTTGTTTCCCCTGCCCCTATTACTTATGAAAGTTGTTACGTCATTAACTTTTGTCTATTGTCATAGCAATGATAACTTGTTTATTAATGAAACACGACAACCGTCAGGGAAACACGCAATTTACCACATAGTTGTCATAGCGATTTCAACTTGTTTATTTTGCAAACGTATCAATTACCGCGATGTGCGGAACGCCGCGAGTTCGATACACTTTTTATCAAAGTTTAAAAATATGTTCGCATCCGATGATTACGCAGAATTTTGTTGAAAACATGTTGACATAAAACTGTTCGCCGTTCATTTCCAATTATAATATTAACGAAAACAAATACAACGGTTCAATTTGATTTGATTCTTGTATGTTTTTATCATTTTGTAAAATTCAATCTCGGACTTGGAAATCCGTTGATTCCGTATCTCCTGTCGACCCTATCTCGAGGGCTCCGCTCGAGAGATGCTTTCGAACCATTGTTATCCTCTGCTGAGATCCCTTTTTCGCGACGTTGGCGTATCTTCAGCTTTCCTTTTGCTCTCAATCTCTTCGTATTTTATTATTACTATATATATAATATGTTTCTTTTCCTTTCTTTCTACGTGATAAGCCCACCCAATACAGCGATGACGATGTAATACCCTGCATCATTATCTCATCTATTTATAGATTTAGTCCTCATCTTCAAATAGTCGTTTCCGTATTTCCGTCGATGCAATGTTTTGTCCTCACTTTCGTATGTGAAGTGCGCCCGTTTTCGAGAGGGAATGCGCTTCGAGCAACAGTTCATTAGCTTTACCGTGGCAATCACCAAGGTGAAACAACAATATCTATTACCTATGTTGCTATGGTGATCTTGTAAGAGACGTCTGGAGTGGGTGTTGATTATGAGATTTTGTCGATGTTGAGGGTGCTCGTTTATCTGGTTTCGAATGATAATAAAATAATCGAAGACGAAATGGGAAATCTCGAGAGGGAGGCGGCGGCGGTGATCGTCGAATCGAACAAAAGGTTCTTCGTCCTCTCACCCTTTCGAGGGCCATTCAAACTGCCGCTCCGATGAATGTTGTTGTTGTTCGAAATCGACGGAAAAAGCACTCGAATAAAGCCTACTCAGGAATTCGATTTTGTTTTGTTCTGTTTGTTGTTATGCAGTCCGTCGTCATGATTGATACGCTCTTCGTTTTTGTTCTTTGTTTGTTTTGTCTTTTCGTTTTGAATAGTCGGTGATGTAATTTTGTTGTTGTTGTTGTTTGCAAAAAAAAGTGCGAAGCGGTCGCGGAACGGTGCGCGAATCGATAGAATTTCAGCAGTTACGAAGACTTTGCCACGCCGAAAGCTCCACTAAATTCAGGCAGGGGAACGAGCGGTGGATGAAAGAGGGCAAAAAAATGTACGCGGCGGGGTGCAGAGAGGGGGGCGGGGGTGGTCGAAGAAAGCGACGGTAAGGCGATTACGTAAATCGGTAACTAAGCCGACCTCAATTGTTTCGGTAACATTGAATTTGTCGTCGCCATGGCATCATCTATATAAATATGACAAATGACGGTTTGTTGTTAACAATTTTTAGTTGTTAATATTGTTTATTTATTTTCATTGTTGTTATGGCATCATCTATATAAATATGATGGTAATTGTAAAGTTGTTGTTTGTATTAAGGGTCCTTTGATGTACGAGATGACATTCGTAAACTGTTGTGATTGCATCTATTTTCGAGATGTATCTGTTCCGGTTTTCAGGAGTAATTAGATTTGGTTGGGTCGGTGGTCGGTGATGAAATGAGCGAGGTTCAATTGTAGCAAAGTGCAAAGGACTAATTTGACGTAAGAGAGAGAGAGAGAGGGGTGATGTTTAGGATGAAAATAGAGGAGGCCTGGGATAATTGCAATTGTTTTCCGCCCCGCGACGAACGCAAATTGAGTCGTCTCGCAAAGTTTGCTTGTCTCGCAAACTACATTTTTCCAATTACGCTTTCGCGAAACCCCATTTATTCTCTTCATTTTTGCTTCCACTTCTTCAGCAGTTACAGGATATTACAATACACTGAGGAGGAGATGTCCCGTCTGCGAAGACAGACGGAGAGGGAGGGAGGGAGAGAGTCTCAGGAAGAGATGGCGCTTTGATCAATACCTCTTCGTTTAAACCCTTTCCCCGCAGACGAGGCGTCGCGACGCCTCGTATATTCTAATACTTTAATGGATCCGCCGTTCGCGGAGCGGAATAATAATGCGAATGATCCGAGATTTCGGCAAATCGCGCATACATTTTTCGAAACGGTTGGGGGGAGAGACACTTTTCCGGAAATAACGTTTCCTCCTCCTCCTCCATCATCTCTCGAAAAACAATTACCCCATTTCCATGGCACCCACAATCTGTGGACGCTCATCTCTCGTATTACACATACATGAATTACCATAGAAACGCAATACATAGTCTTAACCTATTAATTATGTCCACGTTGCTATTTAAGGTTTTCCGTTCGAGCCTCGACGTTGAACGCAAATTGGAAACGAAAGAACAATGGTGTTTGCAGTTTCGGTGGATGCGCCTGGCCTTTCGGGTTTACTTAATTGATGCGTATCGCAAACTTTAATTGTTGAATTCGGTATTAGTATACGGATGCAAGTGTCATTGATTTGCGATCAAATAAACGTTTGCATTGCTATGAATTTGTGCCGAGCCCAGATCAAAGCGTTGGTGTTGTGTACACCAATATGCTTTCATCATCCGCATCTCCATAGAAACGCGATTAACGTAATTAACCCACATAACGCGCATCGTGGCAACAATCAATTGTTTACGTCGTTGCGAATCGGAAAGAAGAAGAAAAGAAAAATGTAACGAAGGTCGACATTTGGACGGTTTCCAGATGTCCGGCTCCATTTCCTCGACCCACATTATTATTATTATTGTGTGACGTCACCTTGGCAACAAATCCGTGCCTTCGTTTGCCAAATGAAATGAACGAAATATGTTTCTCAAGACTTCGAACGATTGCGACGATGAGGATTGATTTTGTTTTGTTTTGTTGCAGGAAATGAGACGCACGAGGCGACACAAATTCCTGCAGATATCGGTGTTCTTCATGTTATACTCCATAATCTACGTGTTTTCCGATAACGTAGGAGGTGAGGCGGGAGTGGGGAAGGTGGAGACACTGGTGGTGAAGAATGAGACGTCCGGCGATAATGGCGTGAAGACGACGCCTGCGACGACCGGGAACGCCGGCATCACCGTCGGCCCCACCGGTTTGGGACCGCACGGACATCCCACCTGGAGACCCAAGAGACCCAACTGCACACCACCTGCAATCGAACAGGTACACTGTTATGGTATCAATTGAAGTTGGATGTGTTCAGGCTTCAATGTGCACGTACTACCTGTTACTCTAGCACCGGTAATTAACTCACAAAGTTGTTGTTAATGAGCAGTTTCCGAAGCCGATCATGGGTCCGTGGGGTAGAAAGCACGGCGGCATAGTCATCCACATATTGGTTGCGGCGTACACCTTCATAGGTTTGGCAATCGTCTGCGACGAATACTTCGTCGCCTCTTTGGATAGGATTTGCGAAGGTGAGCGAGATTGATCGATTGATTCTTTGATTGATTGATTGTTGATGTGTTTTTGTAAAGAGCTGAAGCTGTCGCCGGATGTGGCCGGTGCGACGTTCATGGCAGCAGGAAGTTCGGCGCCGGAACTGGCGACCGTCATCATCGGAGTGTTCTTCGCCAACGACGATATCGGTAAACGACGATAGACCAGTTGAAAGTTCAAGTTGACTCAAACTGTTTTGCAGGCGTTTCTGGAGTGATAGGCTCGGCCGTGTTCAACATAATGTTCGTGATTTCGGTGTGCGCGCTCTGCACCAGTACCGTCTGCTACCTGAACTGGTGGCCTTTGGTGAGGGATTGCTTCTTCTACGCCCTCTCCATCCTCATAATGCTCTTCACCATCTACAACGATACGATCACCTGGTCTGTATAATAATGCTGTCCACGAAGTGTACGAAGTGTTGATCGGTGTTCTCCGCAGGGGCGAATCCTTGTTCATGCTCATCATGTACGTGGTGTACTGCATCGCGTTGCACTTCAACGCGCCGCTGGAGAGGTGGGCTCAGACCCTTCCGTTTCCCTTCAAACCTGCGGCGCCCGAAGAGGAATCCGGTCTGGTGAGTTACAAGACTCTGGACGAGGACCGGACGAAGAGGTCGAGCTACGGCAGTCCGGACAAGAACGGCGTGGCCGAAGTCGAGCAGGGTTACGGAGGTGGCGATGATGCGTTGAGTGGACCAACTCTGAATCAGGTGCAGGCGGATCCCGCACAGCAACAGCAGCAGCAGCAGCAACAGGGAGGTCAACATCAAGGACCGGCGGGAGCGACCGGTTATTACAGACCCAAAGAGGCGGACCCGAACGCAGTCGATCCTCTCGTACAGCCCATCGGTATTTGGAAGTTCCTGCCGATAATTTTCAATTAGTTGAGGCGGCACATTGTTTCGGTTGCAGATGGTACGCTCTTCCAGAAGATCAGCTGGGCCGTCGTCTTCCCGATCCACTACATGTGCAGGCAAACCATTCCCGACTGCAAAACGGAAAAGTACAAGAACTGGTATCCCTTCACGTTCTGCGTCTCGATGGTCTGGATCTCTTTCTACTCTTACTTCATGGTCTGGATGATCACCATAATCGGTACGATTGCAGTAAGACAACGAGAGCGATGAGATGGTTAATGATTACGACTGGAAATTGCAGGAACAACCCTGGGTATTCCCGACACCGTGATGGGACTCACCTTCGTCGCTGCCGGCGTTTCCGTTCCGGACGCCCTCTCGAGTATTGCCGTCATCAAAGAAGGGTATGAATTCGAAAGTTTTGCGTTTCGATTACACATGAATCGATGCTCGTAACGCGCGTATTATTTCGCGGATGAATTATTCAGTCAATAAATATGCAGTGCGTGGGAGCGGTGGAACGTCCAGTAAATACAGTACATTGAGTTGTTGTCCCTTTGCAGTTACGGAGATATGGCCGTATCGAATGCGGTCGGATCGAACGTGTTCGACATCCTGGTGTGCCTCGGTCTGCCGTGGTTCATCCAGACGGCCATCATCAAACCCGGTTCCCATGTCAACGTCATCAGCAAAGGTTCGTTTGTTTGCTTTTGTTCCGGGTTACCGAACCAAACAAAACAATATAATGCAACGGCGATCCGTTTTGCAGGTCTCACCTATTCCACGTTGTCGCTCCTCTCGACCGTCGTTTTCCTGGTCGTCGCGACGCACCTGAACGGCTGGAAGCTGGACAAGAAGCTGGGCGTCGTCCTGATGATCTGGTATCTGATATTCATCACCTTCGCCAGCATGTACGAGCTGAACGTGTTCGGGCAGCTGAATCCACCGGAATGCAAGAGTCTTTACTAAAAAGGGTCGTGCACTTCCGTGGACGTACTTCACTTTAAGCGATATGATTTCAATGCAGAACGAAGGAAGCGAAAGAGAGAGAGAGCGAGAGAGAGGTAGAGGGATTTTTTTGAATGATTATTCTTTTTACATGCAGAGCCTATGTTTTTCGTTGTTCTTGATGTTGTTTGTTACTTTCGAGGATACTCTTTCTAGATGTTGTTTAGAATTGTTACCGTAGAGAGAGAGAGTGAGACGAGAAGAAGAGATTTTCCAGCGAGAAATGAAGAGTGGAAAGTTCACCTTTTTCACGGACCGAGCTTCGGACTTTTCACTTGACTTGAATGTTATATTGTAATTATTATTATTACCTGCTTGTAAATGTTACATCGAAACAGAACACAAAACTGTGACCTAATTGAAATGAAGATGAACGTTATCCAAGAAGAACCAAATGATGCCACAGAGGAGGAGGTGCGTTGTAACGTCGGGAATGTCTCAGTTCTGAGTTTTGTTATTTTTTACATATAAAGTGTATGAGAAACCAGTATTTAAATGATGGAATATGTAAGTTTAAGGAGAGTAAGAGACGAGTACGTCTATAATAGTTCTTCCCCCGGACCCCGTTTTCACGTAGTTGCAAAAGTTTACAAAACATACAACGTTTCTTTGAAAGTCTGTGATTTGTTTCCATTTATCTCGATATTTACACAATGAAAATTAATAATATATATATACATTGATTACTGATGAAAGTACTTTACATACATATATTAATATATATGAATAATTATAATAATATCTGTTTGTTAAACTGGTTTATTTATTAATATTTCATTTGGAAATTATTATTTTGTAATAAAGATGCTAGAAAATCGTTTGAATCACTTTCCTCCTCTTGTTGTTTGTTACTACTCATTTATTGATGTTTGTTAATGCCGATCGATGTTGTCCTCGCCGTTGTTGTTGTTGTTGTTATCGTTGTTGTTGTTGTTGTTGTTGCTACCGCTGTTGTTGTCGTTGCTATGGTTTTCTTTTATAAACAGTGATGTATTTGTTTCAAACGATTTATTTGTTTTGTTGTTGTTGTTGTTTCGTTGTTTATCCCTTGAACACTTATGCACCCCGACGCACTTTATTATTATTGTTGTTCCAGCGACTTTATTACAAAATACTGTAATCTTTTCGTTATATTTGTTAGTATGTATTGCCATGATGACTTGCACTTATTTATTATGATTATAATTAACAACAATCACTTTTGTTTTTCGCTTGTAACTATGATTAGCGAATGTGTAAATGATACTTCTAAGATTAATATTAACTTTGTTGTGATTGATTCATAGTGGAACCTAAGACAATAATACGATGAATAAAGCCTTACTGAGTATTTAAATAATTAAAATGAATGCATCTGCTTAATTGTAATTAATATGTGCGTCAAGTGCACGTCGAATTACACTTTTCCACGTGTAGAAACGTACATTATCCATTTGCAAATGGAATTGCAATTCAGTGCAAAGAAACATGTATAAAGTGATCTCAACTTTAGTAAATCCAATTGATTTAATTCAAATGTTACGTAAATGCGATTGTTGCTTTTTAAATTCAAAATCAAACTTGCGTGTACATTTGGTTGCCTACATACAATTGTTGTATTGTGCGCAGAAGAAAAAATCAACGGTTTAGCAGAAAGCGAAATACGTATACTAAATGAATCCATTGAAATCATTATTTTGATATGCAAATTTCGTTTCATTACGATTTAATGTAATAAACATGTACGATTTGTTGCATTTGGCATAGCCGTGATTCGTGATTAATCCGTGCGATGGCGCTGCCATGCAATTTTGAGGCTGATTCTCGTCTGTTGGTACTACCTGTTGCGAGTCGTTGCCGATCCTTGGAGGGGGACGACAGTTGTAATTCGGTGCCCCGCTTTTGAATCTTCAAATTGTTGCGTAACACGTTCGAATCAAATGAATTACACCCCGTGTTGAGCGAGAATCGTCATCGGAGATCACGATCCAATTGGATTTGGGTGAATTTAGAGGTCAGTGACTTGGTAATAGGCCACCAAAAAATAAGATTCGCATTTCGTTGAAAATCTCCTATTGCGTTCGCCCATCGATTGCGCAGGTCGTGTTAAGATTTGGTTTTACTGGAATAATTAGTAATTGAGAAATTTGCGTTAATTAATTGCAAATTCGGTGGCGTCCAAAAATGGCGAAAGGACGCGCTTTTAGCTCCTCCCACTCCCATTGTTTAACATTGATACCAATGCATTTCACCTGTTGGTGCGATCGCAGCGCCACTTGGTCACAGTTGTGCGCGGAGATTTCTTATGTCAACATCATTCCAATTAGAAGTCCCTAATAAACAGTGAAAATTCGTGGCTTTTTTAAGAGTTTAAAATGGAAATTGAAAC
>JAFMTC010000122.1:48175-76479 GCA_018845635.1 Nicrophorus orbicollis
TTTTATAGCCTCGATGGCGCAGTAGGCAGCGCGTAAGTCTCATAATCTTAAGGTCGTGAGTTCGAGCCTCACTCGGGGCATTTCTTTTGGCAGAAAATTTTATTTAAATTGTTTATTATTAAAATGAAACAGCGCAAATTGTTGGTTTAACATGATATAGAAGGGGGTCATTGTTGTAATAAAATGAAGGGAATTTGTTTCAGGTGAGCGGTCTTCCCATACGTAACGACATTCAGCACGCAGCGGAAATTGCCACCATGTCCCTGCATTTGCTCTCCGAAGTGAAGAATTTCACCATAAGACATAGGCCGAAGGAGAAGTTGATGTTGCGTATAGGGATACATTCGGGTGAGGGTCGTTCGAATGGGAAATGGAACGATGTTAAATGTGTGTTTCGTTTCCTTTCTCTGTTCTTTATGTAGGTCCCGTTTGTGCAGGGGTCGTGGGCCTGAAGATGCCCCGTTATTGTCTATTCGGCGATACGGTGAACACTGCGAGCCGCATGGAGTCGTCCGGCGTGGCTCTGAAGATCCACTGCAGCAAAAAGTGCGAGTCCCTGCTGACGAAACTGGGCGGTTACCACCTGGTGGAGCGAGGGATGGTCTGCATGAAGGGCAAAGGAGAGCAGAAGACGTTCTTCCTCGTCGGCGAAGATGACCGAATGAGGGCCCTGCGGAAGGCGGAGCGCGAGAACCGGAGGGCCTCGAGCAGCGGAAGGTCGAACAAGGGCAGCGATTCGAACGGTCACTGCGTCCTCCCGAGGAGTTCGCTGAAGAACAAGAACAGCATCGTCAGAAGCCCGATTCCGAGGTGCTCCAGCTTCGAGTCGCCTAAGAGGCTGAGGTTCGCGAGCGGCGACAACCTGGAGTACAGGATGATGAGCACGAGGACGCTGGAGGCCATCGCCGACGACAGTCCGATCAAGAAGAGCGCGAATTCTCTGATGGAGAACTCGCTGGAATGCTGCAGCGACTGGAAGACGACGTCGAGCACGTCGTGCCCTTGCATCGAGAATCTGGCCAACTCGACGGCCACTTTGGCCCAATTCCAATTATCGCTACTCGGCGGCAGAGAGGATACCACGAAGACGGTCAGCAGGAGACAGAAACCGTGCGCCTCGGTGCCCAGCCTGAGGCATTGCCTCAGCGTTCCCAGGTTCCACGTTATCCAAACGATCTCCGCGCCGTCGAGTCCTCGACACCAGCAGGAGCTGGACTCGGTTCTATCAAAGTTTCCCGAGTGCGAGGAAGTCGTGCCGTGGGTCGTCGACTCCACTCCCCTGCTGAAGATCACCACGCCGACAGCCGAACCCATAGTCTAAATTAATTCAAATGTTTAAATAGTTGGTACCTCGTCGTTATTCCCGGTGAGAATCACCGGGTACACTCGAGTCAGTGATACCAATTCTAGTCAATGAATGGATCGAAAATCCGAATAGACTGATTGCATTTATTATAACATATATATATAGTATTATGAAACGAGTGTACGAGAGGAAGGGGAAATGGTTATATATTATCGTGTGATATTCGAATAGATTTGTTGCAAGGGTGATGCATTAAATGTAAACAATTGTTGCTAATAGTTACGTAACACTTTATTGTAGGCAACTTTACTATCAAGTTGCATTCAATTTATACAGCGAAAAAGTATTTAAATCAAGAAACGCTCATTTTGTTTTGATAATTGCATTGTTATCAAAAACTATGACAATTGAAACGCATTCAAAAGAGATGAAAATAATATAAATTAATGGATCACCCGGTATATTTATATAAGTCATGTTATTATTAAAGAATTATATATAAATATATATATATATATATACACCCCGTAGCTATAAGTACATAATATTATAAGATGGATGTTCTTCTTCGATAAAAAAAACAAATATATATATATGCAAATGTGTTTATGTGGAAGATTTAACAGATTTCCCTTGAATTAGTTTCAGATGTGAACTGTGAAGAAGTGGTGTTATGAACTAGTTGCAATAGTTTTTGGTGAGCGTTTAATGATTGTTATGTTTTTAAAGTAGTTGTGGAGCGCGTTCCGGCAGGGGGCGAGTGTAGTGGATCGTGGATCCGGTAGATGTCGTCGGCGGTGCCGGAATGCGGAGCAGCTTGGAATGCGCTTTCGAAAGGCCGGCTCGGCGAGCAACAGGCTGGCGCTAACGCACGAACGGTGCGATTCGTGAGTAGCAGCAACAGCAGCAGCAGCAGCCGTCGCCGCTCTTCAGTCGTCGTGGGTACCAGAAGACGAGAGCAGCAGCAACATTAGCAGCGCGCACACACTCCAACTACCACACCACTGACGGATCAAGAGCCCCCAGCATAGCTGAGCGGTGTCTGTTGCGTGCGTGTTTTCCGATCTTTGCGAAAGACATCTACGTGTACGTTACAATAGGCGAGAGATTAGACGGGAGTCGAGTCTGTTTGTACATGATCCGCGATAAGCGGTAGAAGGAGCAGGAGCAGGATACGACCGACAACAGTCTTCGATAGATTTGATGATTGTTTCGCGTTTGCTGCGAAAGTTTGCCGTGGAGGAGGAAGAGGTGGAAGAGGAAAAGGGCCTCCGGAAGAAAAGTGAAAACGTAGAAAGTGATCCATCATCATCATCGTCGTCGTCGTCTTACTTAAGTTGCGCTCGAGGTGAAGAAGGTGCTCGCATAGTATACAGTACGCAGAGTGCGGTGCGGATAGACTAAGAAGGAGGAGGAGGAGGTGAGGAGAGACGACGTGGAGAGCGAGCCGCAGATACACCAGTGAGCATTCGGGGGAGGAGTGAGTGAGTGCGAGTGAGCAAGACGCGAAACTTTCCGATTGGTTCTGAGGCGTGTTTTGTTATCTACTAGCCCCGACGTACAAATAAGTGTTAAAAATAGATTCAGCATACGCGACATTTATTGTTCCTTTTCCTTCCTTTCCAGAGGACCACCACCACCTCATCACCAACAAGTAGTGGTAGGTAACACACACCCTTACTCACTTGCATACTACTTACTACTACACTAGCAATCATAATAATAATAATAACAGTAGACATCATCGCCGTGGTAGCTGAATCGTCGTCGTTGTCTTCGTCACGTGATGTTCGTGGAAGTGCGCGGATAGTGAAACTGTTCTCTTTTCCTCTTCTGGGGGAAACTAGCTAGTTGATATTGTGGTGCGCCGCCGTTTCTCAGAGAGATCAGGAAGCTGCGATTCTTCGGATCCGGAGGAAAGGCGACGACGAAGCCGCCGCCGCCGCAGACGTAGTGTTCATTTTCAAACACATGGTAAGTCCGAACTTGATATGTAATAGTAGTTAGTCGTCGGTTAGTTAAGTCGGTTGCTTCGTTAGTTAGTAGTGTATGTGTGTGTATAGTTTATTTTCGTCCTCAAGGTCAACCACAAGTCCCCTCCAACCTCTTCCTCCTTCGGGGGCCACCGCTTATCTCCGACGTCCATCTCCTCCTCCTGCTCGTTCACTTCTCCGCTCATTCCTACTAATTGTTGTGTGTGTTTTTTTTTTGTTTGGGCATTATTCCTCTCAACCCGTCCTCCTAATCCATGCACGATTACAAGATGATGATGATGACCCCACCAAATACCGAATCATCGTTCGCTGCTACCAGTCTTCCTCGTCCGTCAACAGCAATCCCACGCACTGTGCACTAAATAGAGGACGCTCGATGGCAGCGGGCACGTGGATGACCAACTTTTAAAACTGCATCCAATCCAATTGGAACATAATTGTTGATGAACTGTTAAAATATTTAATTATCAACTTTAAGAAACATATTCATTTTCATCGTAATTTTAATGATTACTTCATGCAATGACTAAAAATTAGATCACGAAGTTGGTGATTTTCAAGGTTTTTCATCGCCTACTAACTCAACTTTTCTATTTAATCAAAAACCAAATATATACGAAATGTTGATGACTAAATTAGTTCAAAAAGCGTAGCAATTAATTGGAATTTCCAATTACATCTAGTCAGCTGCGTTAATTTAACAAAGAATCCATTCTAATAAGTTAACTTAAATATGATTAAGTTAAAAAGTAATACGAAATGTAAGATATTAACTTTGACCAAATTAGTTCAATAAAAAAGTAACAATTGATGACTGAATTAGTTCAAAGAACGTAAATTAGTTTAGAATTTCCAATTGGATATATCTGCATTCATTTAACGTAAAGATCTAACGTGTCAACTGTATTATGCCAACTTAACTTTCGTGCAAGGAATTTGCTTTGAAACTTTCAACCTTTTTCGTCCGCAAATTACATATCGTTTAACGAGCCTTTAAGTGCAGATTACTGCGAGAATTGCACACATGGATCCGAACTATATCAATCCGAATGCATCTACTCACTCGCTCATCAGTTCAACATAATTAGCAATAGTTTGCATTCTTATTTATCCAGTACCCTAATGACTATTTAAAATCGTTCAACGACATTTCGAATGAAATCAGTTCATTTACTTGAATGAAAATCCATAACCTGATTTTGACTTTGAAAATTGAAAAGTAGTAACGTGACAACTAAATCTGACATTTCCATGGCAACTAAATGTAAACTATCAACCTTAAAACGCATCGTCCGGTTGGGTTGTTTTTGTTTTGGAATATAACGTGAATACAAAATCCGTTTACAGATTTTTCCATTCAAGTTGTCGTCATTGTTGATATTATTACATTTATCGATTTGTAAACAGTTTGAACTAGACACGATTGCATCCCAAGAATTGTGACAGCTTAATGACGTTTACCAAATGGATTAATTGGTATAATTTCCATAGCGACCACCGAAAGCACACCCTTCGGCAATTGGGAAAGCAGATGTCCTCGTTTTCATGACGAGGAAATCCTTTGCGAAATGCGAGGATTAAGTTCGTGCACAGGAACGTGCCCGGAATTAATTAATTCGCATTATTAATCAACGAAAAACTACAAAGAAAACTACGAAAGAAAAAACAACAACAACAACAACAAACAAAACAGAAGGAACGTTCATTATTGTCGACTTCCTCCTTGCTAACCGCTGCTTCTTTTTTTCGATCTTCATTTGTTCCTTCAGCGCCTCCTGATTATCATTCGAGCGACGCGCAATGCGAACACCGAATCGCCAACGCTCGTATGAATTTCAATTTAGAAATTGTAGAATAAAACAAATAATATGATTGTTTATATTTGTATTTGCGGGTTCACATGTTTAATTCATTAACTTACCTGCGCAAACAAAAGGGAATCAATTTGTTTCCTCGTCGTCATGGAGATTTATTATGATTTCAGAGCATTTGTTTGGAAAGATGGCAAGCGTTGTTCAGGACCGAAAAACATAATAATAATACCCAACTTTGATTGGTCATTGAATAGTGACGGTTATGGAATCGGTTTCGTGTAGGATTTGCGCTTTCGCAGAGGCTGCTATCGCGGTAGGTGATCGAGTTATTAGGTAATGAGTGAAGATGTGCAAAAAAAATGATGATATGGAATTTGCGATCTGCGTCGGAGGAGACGGCGGAATATGGATAATGGTTACTAGTAATAACAATATAAAGGAACTGAGAACGAGTTTTCGTACAATGTAAGCGCGCATTGGATTAAGAAACCCGATATTATTATATTAAGCGATAGTTGTTGTGTGCGGTTATACAACGCAGCAGCAGTCTCTCTCTCTCTCTCTTCTTCATCTCATTCCTACTCCTTCTCTTGGAAATGAACGCTGCCCGTACGTCTCATCTCTCTCTCTCTTTCTTGTGAGAGCGTTAATCTGCAACACGAACGGAAGATATGGAAAGTCAACACACACTCGCAATTTTCTTCAAATCGATCAACTTTTGATGAAGCAAAGCTTTAAACTTTTCATCTCGTTCGTTTTCTGTTGTTGTTTTTTGGCCATCAACAGCAGCAGCAATACAGAGGTCTTGTCGAGGAGGAGGAGAGTTGCGTTTTCCTTTCTAATCCGATGGAAACGCACTCACCTCACCACGCGGTCTATAGCGCGTTTTCGCAATCCGAATTCCACGTACATTATTATGTTGCTATGGTTATTAGTGCGATTATCGGAGTTGGCTTGGCGCGATTCAAATCGATTTTTAATTGTTTTTCGCCGCCGCCTCCCCCCAAAAAAAGACAACAAATGATGGCGAAACAAGAAGGAACGAAAAAAAAAAGTAGGCGCCGCAAAGACACGTAACATAATTGCAAGCGCGAGGTCAGAAAACCGAAAATCGAAAACCCACGTAACGACGGCCAACAACCAACCGTGTTTCGTTTCGTTCGAGAAGGAGACTTTCTCCGAAAAATCCGCGCGTAGACTTTCCAAGAACAGCGAAGAAGTGGTAAAAAAAATTGGGGGGAAAAATAACCGAATGTACACGTACGTGTGTTGGATGCAATTAGATGATTAACGAAAATTCTTTTACCTTTAATCCGCATTCGGAGTTATCCAATTATCTCGTGTAGTTATCACGAGTAATTCAAATGTAAAGTGAAGGAAAGATGTTTATTATGTTCTAATTAAATTACTCAACTTTGGCAGCTCACAAGTCGCAAAGTATGAATACCACCAAATCGGTAATGGGTTTTTTGGAAAGTGCGTAGTTTTATCTTCAATTTACGTATTTCTAAGACACGATTAGCACGCACAATCTTTGAGTAATTTGGTTAAAAGTTGAAGAAGACAATATGAAAAACAAAAACTAATTCATTACTCAGCTTTGACAGCTCACAACTCGCAAAGTATAAACACTACCAAATTGTTAATGGGTTCATTGGAAAGTGTGTAGTTTCATCTTCAATTTACGTTTTTCAAAGATATCATTAACATGCACTATCTAGTAATCGAGTAATTTGATTAAAAGTTGAAGAAGACAATACAAAAAAACTCGTTCCATCAAATCGCCAATTGATTCTTCGGAAAGTTCGTTATTTTACCTTCACCATTTGCATTGCCTAATTATTACTCAAGCATCATTTTCATTCGATTAGGTAAATTCAATTGCATTCCGCATTGAAACAATGTACCACCGACCTGCAAAAACGGAATAATTGAAAGGCAAGAGCAGCACCCTTCGATCATGCGTCAGCGCTCGTCGTTCGTCCCTATTAATTAGCAGGTAATCAAGGATAACAACAACAACAACGGAAAGAAAAAAAAACAGCAGATAAACGCACAGTTAATTAAATGCATTTTTCGTTTCCGGTGCGCTCTTAATTAATTATCCAATTAGGACGTCCGCATTTGATGAATTTCGTGCGCGTAAATAAAAAAACAAGAGACGGGAATCGAAATTTTGATTTGAAAATTTCAACGAATTGGCATGGCCCAATTAAAAGTGCGCAACGGACACGTGAATATATTTCAATATTGTTTGAATCTATACAACTAATTCGATTGTGTGCACTTGCAGTTGCAATTATTCGCGCGTTCATCATTTGAAAACATCGAGCAACGGGATAAAGGGAGATTGCATAATAAATTCCATTCGAATTCTGCTGCGAAAATTCGTTCGGATTCAATTATTTTATGGAAAATTTGTCGACGAAAGTGTACCGAGCGAGTATTGTGTTTAGTCATCGCATTCATCGCATATGCATTGTCACATTCACACACACTTGATTCGATTTTCACACACACATGTACGATTTCTTTCATTTTTCTATTAGAACAATCCATCAAGTAGTAGTTAATTACGAGTGAAATACACGTCAATTTGACAGTTGACAAGCGGGCAAGTGTCAAATGTCAAATGTTTATGTAACTATGGTTACATTATTTATATGAGCTTCCATGGCTTAAAACAGTCGATTCATTCGAGATGCAACTTTTGACTTGTCGAGAAATGTCGAAAACAATGAATGCAAATGTTTATGTAACTATGGTGATTGATGAATTCAGGTTCGATGACAATCGTCACAAAGTGTGTCATATTTGACGGTCGAAATAAATGTTTATGTGACGTTTCGGTGATGGATTCATCATCGGTTGTTCATCTTTGAAATTGAAATGGAAGCTACGTATTCGATGAAAGAAAGAAGGAATTGAATTGTGAACACATCAACACGATCCGAACATCGTCGTCGTCATCCTAGTTTCGTAATCTCAATGGCCGGGGTCACGGGTCGTCGAGCGTAGCGCCCCCTCCCGTGAACACATGCAAACTTCATATGCAGACATTATTAACACTTCAGAAACAAAATTGCTTCCAACAACAAAAAAATCGTTGTTCTTCTATTCTTGTTGTTGTTGTTATTATTAATGCTTCCGTTGCTAGGGATTATTATGTTGTTTTAATTAGTGGCCCACTCGAAAAGTCGGGTCCCGCGCTCTGTTTGTATATTACATTTGTTGTTATAGAGCCGCACTCGAAAAGATTAGATATTTTTCAAATTATCAAAACACTCGCTCGCTCACTCTCGACTCTTCTAATCTCTCCCACTTATTATTGATTAATTAATATATCATTTCGCTGCAACAACTTCATTTGGATGCAACTTGCTAACCGATTATGTGCTGTAAAACAAAAGCGAAACGTTCGTTCATCGTGACAAGTGAATGGATTTGGCTGCAATAAAACAATTACACGTATTGTTATCGAAATCCGAAACTAATCCCGCTTCAGCAATATCTCGTCCAATTGAACGTAATTGTAGCATTAAGTGGGATCAACGTGATAAACTTAATGAATTTCATAACGAACGTGTGTTTCCGACAATGTATCAAACGAAACTGGATAATGCGGCCAATTAAATGACATCTGCACCATTTCCTCGACTCTGACATTTCTTCTATTTTGACACTTGACCGCTTGTCAAATGCCACTTCCGTTTGGATACAATGCACATAGTTTTCCATTGTCGATAAACCAATTGTTATTGTCCATCTGTATCAAATGTCAAACACACTTTTTGACAATCAATCGATTGTTTTAAAAACGACCAATCAAATTAACGCAAAATGACAGACATTACTGAGAGAATGAAATATATGTAATGCGTGTACATTAACATTCTTTCAATTATATTCATATAGGGTAACCAACGCAATTCTCTCTCTATCTCTGTTTCTCGTACACAAAGCGACAGCTGCTAATGACAACCAATCATCCCAGTTACCAAGACGATAATAAATGAACGCATGAAACAATGGTGATCTGTGCGGGAGGGAGGTAGGTGATGCGGATTTATTTGCATTTCCCATAAACCGCGTCGACAATAATGAGCGGAGCTTCCAACTTTTTTTTCTGTTTCGTTGTCTCTCGTTCTCTTCGACTATTTGCGCAAACGGTTTGCACGATTTCCGAATGCAAATATCAATAAATGAGGAGAGAAAAGATGTACATAAATACAACGTTGCGACGTTTTGCACGAAAACGTTAAAATGTTTCGATATGTGTGTGTGTTTCTTTAATTGTGTAACGGCGTGTCGTAATGGAATCCGCAAATAAACCGAAAAAGAAGAAGAAGAAGAAAGATACACGAAATTGAAGCGAGAGAACGCGCATCGCGGATGCGGAAGAGCGAAAGAGACGACGCGAGTTATGCAAGCGGGGAATGTCTGCTCGTTGTTATGCAACCGTGTCTACCCGCGATGGAATTTCACGCGTGCCGCGTTTAATTGGAAAAGTGAATATAATAGATATACACAGTTCGTGTTATCTGTTGGAATTCCACGATGATTCTCGTTCAATTTTTGACAGAAATAATATGGTTTGTCACATTTTTCCGTTAATTTAATTTCAGTTGGTATTTCGTTTTTCGCTTATTGCATCCATAATTTTACGTTACCATAATAATACCAACTGCCGCAACAGACTTCAAACAAAAAGTAACTGAATATACTAAACTGAATTTCTCAACTCGTCTCCCGTTTCTAATAATAATACTGATTATCGTGCAGTACGGATTCTTCTTGGAAACTATTCAGTTTCCCCCCAACTTTTCGCTGCAATTTCGCGAACGCCCGCAAGGAGAACGAATTTTGATTAAGATTCTGAAGTAAATTTTTCCGCGAGCGAAGAAACTTTGCTGCCTTGCACGTGAACGGAATCTTCTTCGAAATAACATTAAATGAAAAACGTAAATCGTTGATTCTAATTCTGAAAATTTTATCGGTGATTACCGCAACTTCATTAACGTGGTTGCAACTTCATTAACATCGACAATCGTGCCACGTGGTTCCGTACTTGATCCTCCGATTTACGCTTTGTTCGCTTCACTTGTAAATTTGACGGTCGGTTCGCCGCTTGGCAAACACGAAAGATAACTTTGTTGGTGATGTTCGGACGAGTTGATTTCCGTCAATATTTGGTTACGAGAAGAGCGTGTCAACATTTGCGTGTTTTTTTTTACGTGCACGTAGATGTGCGTCCGCTGTGAGAAAATATTTGATGGGAAAACAGAGGATCTCTCGCACATGCTTACATACACAAGTGTAACATAGATACATATACACGTGTGTGTGTGTACCAACACGCGCGTTTTAAAGAGTCTTTTTGGACTTTGGCCACGCGCTAATAAAAATAAAACGGTATTCGGCCGGTGCCAGCGGCGAATATTTCGTCCGTCTGGTCTGGACTCGTCCGCCAATTCTCCGCACCTACCAGCATCTCATCTCTTTGTTTCGACGAGGAACACACCAAAGGTACACACTAAGTGGGTCACACAGATTGAAACAACACAAGTTTTGTCAATTAAAGTAATGATTTGAAAAAATGTGCAAAACTTTAGAAATACTTCATCTGTCGCATACGCTAGGTAGTGATTGTTAGAGTTAGGGAAGGAATGTAAACTTGACAGTTTTAAAACTTTTCTTTTATTGGATTTTGTCGCAGAGAACACCTGCATTATTTCTTATGCATATGCACCTGTGTGTGAGTGTCTTTCGTGCCACTCGATCGGTTTTCTCTCGACGAGAAATCGATACGCACAGGAGGACGTCGAATTGCAAGAAACTGCTAAGAGCGATAGGCAACAGAAACTTTTTAATCCGGTTGCCAGGCGATACAAACAAATGTTAACTCTTGTTTTGTGTTTGGTTGCTGTAGTTACGTAATATATACATCGAATGATTCGCAATTGTACACAACAATTGAAAATCGTGAAGCTTTAGGTAACAATTGGATTAATTTGATGATTCGAAACCGTTTACCAACTTTGATGATCACTCGATAGAGTTTGACAATTAGCGTCGATAAGTCTTCAATTTTAATGCAATAATGTGAGTGGAGTTGCGAAAGAAAAAATAAGAAGAAGAAGAAGCAGTTAGTTAACTGACGGATGTATCGAATGATCGCAATATCCGGTGTGCGCGCCAATATCCTCCGCGCTTCGGAGCGAAACGAATTTCCCGAGCACAAATAAAACCAGAAACGCAATTAAATTCAGAAGTTGCATGACAAAATGACAAAAAAAGAAGAGACAATGAAATGAAACTAATTTCAATTATTAATCATTTTGTTTCTATTATTATGAATTAATTTCGTGCTATTCAATATCTCCGAACGCGAACAATTCGCGGAAACAATGGCCCTTTGTGTTCGTCGTCCGTGTTCAATTGGCAGGTATGCAATCGATGTTACGTTTGAAACAAATAATAATCGACAGGGATGACATGTTGCGCTGATTGAGACCACCCAACTTACGTGTTTGCGTTCCCTTCTACGATTCAATTATGCTTCAGATTCTCTCTCGTTCGCTTGTTTTCATAATTGCTTTCGCCATACGCTAATCTGGAAATACGTGCTCTCCTCCTCCGAAGATGATGATATTCGATTTGGAAACTAGTTAAATTTATTAGGGAGTAGATGGCGCTACCTGAAACTTTGAATTTTGTTATGCAACTTGTTCATTACATTGTGGATTATATACCTTTCCAAACAGATTTGACGTGTTAAGATGGCGATTTTTGTGCATCATTCGAAACTTTTTGATTTGTTTGCAATGCAGAGTGGGTTTAATTGGATTCGATTACAATTGATAGATGAGTAAGAATGATTGAAACAGATGGCGCTTTCGGTGGCTTCAAGGTAGCTATGCAATTGGGATAACATGAAAATTGAAAACGCTTTATTGCGTTTTGGGAGATATTTGAGATGACGTGATTAGTGTGTTGGAGTGAATGCCGTTGGTGGAGGAGGAGCAGGAGGAGGAAGACGGGATGGAATGCGGCGATAAACTGGAGTTAATTATAGAACGGTCTGATAACTGGCCATCTTAACTTAAGTGACCGATTCTGAAACACTCGCACTCTCACACACACACTCATAATGGAATTGCTATTATGGTCAAACACTCTGCTCCCTCTCTCTCCCTCTAACCAAGTCGTCTTGCCCACTAGTTCACTCGTTGTATATTTGCTCATTACTGTATGCAAAATCAAGACGGAATCAAAAGGGCCGCGCTTCCTTAATCTCGTAACCATTTGCATTTTCAATTATCGGCCGCAAAAGACTTCGAACTCGAATCTTTTGTTGTAAACTATTATAGTAAACGAACCAGAGGAGACGAAGGGGGATATTCAAATGAGCGATGCTTTCCCTTTTTTTTCTCTCGTTTCATTCCAATTCCTTCCTCTTCGCCCGATGCGCACAATAATCGCATTTCCTCGCAGAGAAATGCGTCCCGGCAAGAAAGCACTTCTCCATTCGGAGAAACGCAATTACTCGCTCGAAATTCACAACTTTAAGTTACGTAAATTGGCTGAATATCAGCACGTAATCAACTATCGCGTATAGACGACCAGATTTCCATCCCCTATTCGAACGCAATCCATTTCCTATGTCAGTTGAATTAGATAAATGTCAATTATTCATCGCATAGTCGATGATAATCATTAGCGTTTTCATTTAGAATTCGATGGAATTTTGTATAAATCAGTATTACTCTATAAATGTAAACTTCATTTTGACAAGTGACAGTTATCACTGACAAGAATGTTTTTTGACAACTGTCATAGTTTGACGTTTCACTCATATTACGAACTTATGGCGAGATGATGATCTTACAACTAATTTTGTGACATCAATTACCATTTGTCAAATCCGGAAATTGGTTTGACGTTTCCCTCGTACCTTACACATTCAGATCAATTGCTGTTTACTTCTGTAGACTTAGTTGAATCTGCGATAGCTTCGATTAAGCGATCCATCTTCTGAGTTTTCTGCTCTTCAACTTCTTCTTGGATCGAAATTTGTCGTTGGCCACTTATCTTATCTCCGGATTCGGGTTCTATTTATAGAGTGGAAACGCCGTGCAAACATTCGGTATTTGCTTTACGCACACGCACCGAACGACCGTTCGCCGAAAATAACGTTAATTACGATTACCTAACCTTCAGGTTTACGATTACCTAACCTGTAATACAAGCAAGTAAACATACATCTACACGAAAATTGGTAGGTTTTGTGCCGAGATGAAGAAGTCGACCTCCGATCTTTCATCATCATCATCAACATCACAGAGGTGTTTGTACAATTTGCCTTCCCTCGTTTTCCATTATGCTTGTTGTTTTGCAATTACGCAACGCGAAGAAGCGTCAAAGGCGAACGGTTCTCCTCCAGCACGTCGTCCGTACGAATAGAATCCATCTCTTCGGAGGAACGTTATTTGCACACAATGCATGCATTTGCAACGGGATTCCTTCCCACTTCGCGATTTGTATGTGCGATTACGACACGAAGGAGCGCAAGAAAATTGTTGCATTCGAAAACTCGCGTATAAATATTTTGTTGTTCGCCGTTTCTATATTTAGAACTCGTTTATATTTTCCTCGCTTAATTGTCACGTAATTTACGGGGTCTGCGTATTTCTGGAACGGGAAAGTTATTTTTAACCGTCGTTGTTTTGAAGTCTGTCAAACAGATATTTGATGTTCGATCTGCAGCAACAACAACAATATGTTGATCAACGAAATATTCATCGAGATATATAATTTTGACATGTGTCACATTCATTTGACAACTAATCAAAGCATCTAGATTCAAAATGTCGAACATTGTCTGTCAACTACTGACACCTGTCACGCATAAATTTGACGTACGATCCACGTCCCACTGATCTTTCTACGTAAGAATGCGCCGCCGATGGGATTCTTTTCGACTTGTCAATGGAATCAATTATAGCATGGAGATAATACGAAACCCAGTTGACGATCGGAATTTATCTGCCGAAACGGCCGATGACACCGATCCGATGAACTCCACGAAATCTGTACGCACAAATCCTCCTCTATTCATTGGTCGAGACAATATTTTCTTTTTCGGCGCCAACCAATCTCGTAACCTCGATTCGAGTCACCACATAACCTGGAGCACATAATTTCTCTCTGTTCTGATTAGACTTATTATCAATTACATCAGTATTACCAACTCCTGTTGCTCATTAATTAATACCAACTCGAATTGATTGATATTGTGTAACCTCGAACACAAGGATTGGGCAATAATTTCATATTAAAGCGCTTAACATAAAGGGATGGTGATTAACAACACGCAAGTTATCGTTTTAACTCTTGTTATTCTTCGATCGGCTTTCGAAGAATCCGCTCGGAATCAGCAAAGTGCGCACATAACAGTCTCTAAAAATAGCGAACGGACTCTCGATTTACGCGGAAATCCAGAAATCGAGTGCGTATTCGCAAGTAAATATCGTGTAACGAAGAAGATTTCAATGTTTCCAATCGATTCTTCGTTAAATTTTCAATTCTTCAAATTCGACAGCGAATTACAGCCAAACGGCTCAAGATACAATAATAAATGAATATGCGTTACATTCCCCAACTATCCTAGTTTCATAAACATCTTTCGGATCCATTCTATCTATTATAGTCTCTGAGAAAATCGCTAAAATGTGAACACACTGCTTTTTCGCCTGTTAATTATTCATATCTTCAACTTTGACAGTGAATTACGGCCAAACGGCTCTAGCCACGGGAATAAATGAATATGAGTTATATTCCCCAACTATCTTAGTTTCAGAAACATCTTTCAGATCTAGTCTATCTATTATAGTCTCCGAGAAAATCGCTAAAATGTGAACACACTGCTATTTTTCGCCTGTTAATTTTTCATTTCTTCAACTTTGACAGCGAATTGTAGCCAAACGGCTCTAGATACGATAATAAATGAATATGCGTTACATTCCCCAACTATCCTAGTTTCAGAAACATCTTTCGGATCCATTCTATCTATTATAGTCTCTCAGAAAATCGCTAAAATGTGAACACACTGCTTTTTCGCCTGTTAATTTTTCATTTCTTCAACTTTGACAGCGAATTACAGCCAAACGGCTCTAGCCACGTGAATAAATGAATATGCGTTATATTCCCCAACTATCCTAGTTTCAGAAACATCTTTCGGATTCATTCTATCTATTATAGTCTCTGAGAAAATCGCTGAAATGTGAACACACTGCTATTTTTTTGCTTGTTAATTTTTCATTTCTTCAAATTTGACAGCGAATTACAGCCAAACGGCTCTAGCCACGTGAATAAATGAATATGCGTTGTATTCCCCAACTATCCTAGTTTCAGAAACTTCTTTCAGATCCATTCTATCTATTATAGTTTTTGAGAAAATCGCTAAAATGTGAACGCACTGCTTTTTCATTGGATAATTTTTCATTTCTTCAACTTTGACAGCGAATTACAGCCAAACGGGTCTAGCCACGGGAATAAATGAATATGCGTTACATGCCCCAACTATCCTAGTTTCAGAAACATCTTTCGGATCCATTCTATCTATTATAGTCTCTGAGAAAATCGCTAAAATGTGAACACACTGCTATTTTTTTGCTTGTTAATTTTTCATTTCTTCAACTTTGACAGGGAATTACGGCCAAACGGCTCTAGCCACGGGAATAAACGAATATGCGTCGAAATCCCTAAAATGTAAAGTCATTCCTTTTTGGACTGTTATAGTTTTCGAGAAGTCCTTTGATTGTGTGTAATCAATGCAACGTTTTTATCCTTACTTTTGCGTTCAAGTAGACCGAATTAGACCAAAACAAAATGTATTGTTCGTCCTATTTATCGTGAGTGCGGTTGCGGCAAAGTCCACTTCCGTTTCCTGTTACACTCGCGTCGTGTGTAAAACGCGATTTCGCAAACACCGTGATTCTCTTCACAAGCAAAGATGAAAAAAAAACAACACAATGTTTCTACGGAATATCCAACAATTACAACAACAACAACAACGAAAGCAAACAAATGAACATTTGGAATAACAATTGGCAACCGGGTTCACGTCAGTTACGTCCTCGCTTCCGGTCAGAGATTTCCATCGCCGGAAATTAAGGGCACATGGGGCTAGTCATTAGCAAACTGTTGATTAATCGTTCTCCATTATGTGCGCATCCCTAGAACAGCAGCACCCCGGAATAATCGGCAGTTACCAAGCCAACAACAGTTGTCGATTATACACACTCGATTCTAATTAATTTCCAATTAATCGCAAACAAAATGACTACCGAAATTTGTAGTTCAATTGAATGAAAAACTAATATTCGTATTCTGATCAAATACGAACTAATATTGTGAAAATGTTATTTTTTTTTTGTTACGTACAACTTTACCAGTTGTTGTGGCACGAATGTAAATAGAGTTGGCGGAGTGAGTATCTTATCTGGGTGGGAGATTATGCGCTGGATTTTTCTTGTCGACTTCACTTGCGTAATAACATTATTATTTGAAAAGAGAAAAATTGTGAAAAATTGTATTTTTTTTCTCTGAATCCCCATGTTTCCTGACTGCAAATCTCAATCGGAAACAAGACATTTACATGTAAATATTTGCATCAAGTTGGTAATATAACGTTAATTTTGGTTGGTATTTAAACAAATTGACAACAAATTGGTTGAAATGTCATAATTATTATGTAACAACGTCAGTTTTCGATTGGAACGATCGATTGAAAGTCTGGATCTTAACGGTTATTTATAGTATACAAGACCAGAAATACACGTGGAAAGTAGGTTAAGTTGTGCGGGAAAAGACGGAAACGTCAAAAATGTAAAACCGAAACAAAGAAAAGAAGAAAAAACAAATGGCGATAGGAGGAACCGCCAACTAGGTTCACTAGTAAGGGACACGTAGTGTGTGCGTTCTTTCGTTGCGAAAACCGTGTTCGCACAAATTCACTAATTCAAAGCATCGAGTGGTCTTTTAACAGCACTACGCTAAACTAAAAATAGCGAGATGAAACCGTATAAATTGGACGGCGCTAGGCGCGGAGGAGCAGGATCAAATTCGCCAAAGGACAAAGTTTTCTCGACAATTAAGAAGCCAGAGCATTTTGTGAGCGAAAGATTTCCACTCAACTTTTCATTCTTATTGTTTGTTGGGATGCAGAAATTGTGGAAGACGTGGCCTGTTAATTGAAGGGAATTAAGACGAAGGCACGCAAACTTGTATGATTGTGTTGTTTGTTTGCTAACTAGAGTGTGCGTGTGCGTTCGGTTGTTTCGTTGGTTGGTGGGTGGTGGTGGGGTGCGGCGCGGAGAGGCAATTTTAAACGATCCGCATCGGTTTTAATTAACTAATTGGCTTGAATTCCGTACACACACACACACATACACGACGTTTAGGATGGAAGGAAACGAGTTTCGTCGACGATTCAATTCAGCAAAGTTTAAATTGGAAATATGATTATATTGTTTATTGAAACGCACGCACACGCACACACACACACACACACACATAACAGAGCGCAGTGTGGGAAAACTATTTATAAACTTTATAAACGACGCAAACAGCGAACAATCCTTTTTTCCGCTCCCCTCTTCGCCTCCCGTCACTAGTCACTCAACTCACTTTCTTCGCTTCTATTTTTAATACTGAATTAACGTTTTTGTTTCATTGTTGCTAACAACAACAACAACAATTACGTCGCGTTGACGACGGCCTTCCAAACAAAGTACAACCCCACCTTCGTAGGCAACTGGTTGATCGCCGTTGATTACGTAAAGAAATATTCCCCTCAATAATGAGATGATCGTGTTGCAAGATTACAAGATTCGGTTACTTTTGTTAAAAATTGAATCTACGTCAAGTTTTATAATGTGGCAATTATATATACACCATATCAGACGTATAGACATTTCAAACAGTTCTTCGATTGTGTCGAGATGTCGCTTCATCAGATCTAAATTTCATACCCCCTTCTTCGTAGACAACTGCATTTACACGTAGTAACATACTATTATTATTTTTTTTTTCTTCTTCTTCTGGCTATGACTCTGCCCCATTTCGACGCTGATCGGCCTCTAATCATGATATCCATGTATGCCATTAATTGGTGCGATGAAAGCGTTGAAAGATCATCGTCATCATCAGCAGGCAACAGTATTAGCGTGCAGCAACGCACGGTTGCGTTCCGGAAACGCAATTACTACGCATATTTTGATTCATCGCTCATCAAAGTCCGTTTCGTAATATCCGAAACACATTGAACGTTAACCGTAATTCGTATTTTTCAACAAGAATTATCTTTTTCTCATTTCTGACACTATTTCTTGTAGTTGCCATATCCCCAACCAAATTATGTAAGGTTAAAAAACGTCGATCAAAATGACAGAAACAAACGAGAGACGATCGAAGCAACTCGATCCAATGACATCAACGTCGAAACGCGAAAAATGACATCGACTGAAGGGGACAACAAGATGACAGTGAAGGAAACGAGAAAAGTTGAGACTCGAAGAATTTCGTTGGATAACAAGAGCGAAGGACGATATATTTTTAGATTTCGCAGTCCTTCTCTCTCATAAACATACTCTAAACGTTTTGTTTATTTCCTTTTCGTTTCTTTTTTTGGTATCTCTCATTAAAATCCGTGTACGAATCAATCAACGTTTCAAAGTCGTTTTTGACACGAATATTTTTTTTTGCTGTTTGATACACAAATACGCAATTTTCGATAATTTTGCGTAAATTATAGCAAAACGATTATATATATATATATATATATATAGATGGAAATAGCTCAATCGTAAGGATGTTTCACTTCTTGTCGTTGTTGTTGTGTGTGTCTGTTGGCCATGGCTTTTCCTCCATCTGGTTTCAACTCATTGTCTCTTTCTCTGTTTCATGCACCAACGATTCTGGTAAATTAACCTCTCTTTCTCTCTCTCTCTCTCACACACACACACACGATCAGTCCATGTGAAGTGGCTTGCTTCAAAGTAGTTACATCATGTTTACTTGTGTGAAATACGATTTTCACGTTCTATTTTTAGAAGCACTCGCAAAGTGCACGAGAGAAAGAGAGAAGAAAGAGAAGCAGCAGCAGCAGCAGCAGCAACAGGATTACACACACACACTCGACGCACTACAAACAGTTGCTCTGCAAATAAAACATGGGAGTTTTGAAACAAAGACTTAAAGAACGCATAACGCATTTCCATCTCGGTTCGCGTTGCTGTCACTATGACATTTGAGAAAATGTTCATGTTTTTTGTTGTTGACAGCTGTCAAAGGCTTTCTTTCTCGTTTTGGTTGATGGATCGGATGGATGCAGGTGATGTTACTCAAATTATTTCTATATATACACATTCAAATTAGCCAGTCCGGCCCTGAGATTTCTCTCTCCGAGTGAAATAGCTGCGAATGGGCTATTTTTAGACATCCCTGACCCTGACTACGTGTGTCTCTTGTTCTACACACACTCTAGATACGAACCAAAATCTGACACACCTGAAGATATGTTTTCGCAATAATCGAACTATCATCTGAAACAAAACAAACGAACGCAGGTAATTACGATGATGAGGGTGTATTGCGTCAATGGGTTTCGGCTCTTCTGTTTGCTCAGCAGAAACGAATTAAACGCGTTTAACAATTATCTTATCTGATGAATGTACATATATTTATGTGTGTGTGTGTGTAACCCGTAACAGCAGAATGTAAAAAAGCTGTGTGAGAGAGAAAGAGAGAAAAAGTAATTCGGGATTACATCGGATGTACCAATAATAATGATCGTATCATCGCTCTTTTCCCTATGTTTGCTTATTGTTGCCTAGCGTTCTCTTTGTATAATTAACAATTGCCGCTCGATTACGATAGCAACCGATGTATAATCTCATCGGTGGATGGATGGATGGATGGATCAAAGGCATCTGTCACGCATCTGACGGACGACGTTGTTCTGTTTTTCGTGCCTTTTTCCTCGTCGATCAGCATCATCCAAGTTGGCACTCGAACAAACAAATAACAAACAAATGTTCAGTAACCAAACCTATAAATACAAGTGAGGTGCTCCGTTTGTTATGTTGCTGGGGATGCTGTTGTCGTTGCTAGGAGTGACAATTAGCAAGTTTCTTGTTAGGAAAAGATGGAAAACAAAAACTCTGTTCGCGTGGCACACTTTGTAATATTAGCATTGGTGATTCTGTGCAGCTTCTGCATGCATGTCCATCGGTTTCGATGGATTATTTGCGTTGGCCGATCTCCAATTTGGCCGATCCGAAGATCGAACTATATCAATAATAATGTTACAACATATTTCTTGACGAAAAACGGAGAGCAATTTGCGAGTTATTAGATTCGGTTAGATGTTGATCCCTCATGAGAAGTGATGGTACTCCTCCTTTCGTACTTCACAGATCCGAGAGCGTAGGCTTTGACACGCGGCAATTGTTTAATCTAACCCCGATTAGTATGCACGCGCACGCAAATACACATGTACGCACTCGGTGTTGCCAGGGGCGACGAACTTGGCAACGAAACAGGTAAACAATCGACGTGCATCTTCTGCGAAATTCTGGCCTCATTGCCATCGAATCTCCTCCTAACTCTTTAGTTACCATCCATTTTGTATGATTCCGGTGCATTTGAATGGTAGAAAAATCGACCAATAGATTGTGAGGCGTTTTTATCGAAGCTGGCGAAAAAAACAACAACTTCAACGACGCCTTCGAGTGGTTCGATCTCAGATAGTGTTTTGTTTGTTTCTTTTTTTTTTGGAGCGTTTCGATTCGTCCTCAAATCTCCGAATTGAAGTGTGTGCGGACACTTGACAAAAAAGAAAAGTAAAAACGATTCATATTTTGAATGGTGCACATGTCGGGCCAATAACTTTCGTCCGAAGATCCGACCAATCGTTGCGAATCTCTATTTACTTTTTTCCGTTTCCATAGTCACAACAAAAAAGTCTCGCAATGATTTCGATTCGTTCGCAGTTTTTATTGCTGTTGATTTTGTATTCTATTTCTATTGGTTCTTTGCTGAAATCTCCATATTGTTTTCAAACAACCAATAATATTTTGGAAACGTCGACCAATCCCGAACCAAACTTGTTTGTCATATTGTTTCATTGGATACCCGTACAGATTTTGTTTCTGTTAAACATCGACGGCGTTTCCATGGTGAAAATAAATGAGAATCAATCGCGAAACTCATTTTCCAATTGTTTCGAGAGGGAATTTAAGAAACAAAACACAGTGTCCTCCTCCGATTGCTTCGATTCTTTCGGTTTCGAGCTTATTATTCCATTGCCGTAGCGAGTTTGTTTATGGAATGAAAACGGTCGAGAGTAAGTAAGTACTTGGCAGTTTGCATCTACGTGTGTGTGCGTACTCAAATGCAAGCAGGTTGGCTTCTATATTTAGAATCATCGCTCTGTCTCTCTCTCTCTCATTTTATTTGTACTCTTCCGTCTTCGTTGCACTCGCAGCGAGACACCCTCTACTTCCACTACGAAGAGGATGGTTTCGCAGCCCCAGTCTCCTCGTCTCTCGCACGCACACGTCCATCATCATCGTCGTCGTCAGCATCGTCTCTTTTCAACTCTTCGTACCGGTTTTTCAGTACCGCGATCAGTTTAAACCCATTTCTACCATCTATTTATAGCCACCCCGGCCGACTGCCCCGTTCTATTTTTAGACTCGCGATTCCTACGACGTGACAACTTGATTTTCCTCAATGAATTCGATCCTCTCTCTCTCTCTCTCTCTCTCTCTCTCTCTATCTGCTCTCCTCTCCTCTCCGCTTCTTATTGCGAAAACAATTTTTCCTTATTCTCCGGGTAATGTTAATCAAGTTTCATCCTTTGATCCTCACAAGTCAACATCCGCAAGGAAAACTCGGCGTTTGCTTTTGCATTTGCGGAACAGGGTGAAAGATGATAATTTGTTCGAAAAAATAAATAAGTAATATCAAAGTGGTTTGATGTCAATTAGCGTTTGTTGTTGTTATGGTAACGAAGAGCGGCGATTCCGTCCGTAATTGGTCGGTGCACGTGTGAAGGAGGAAGGCAAATAGGAAGATAGGAGCAATAACATCGAACGAGTTATGGACCATTCGCCTTTTACCCCCGTTTTCACGTGTTTGCGCAAACAAAGTAAAAGTGTAAAGGTTTCGCGGCAATTACGTCGTAAATTGTGGTCGCGTGTTTGTTCCGCAGATGCCGCTCCCCTCGGGCGAAACCGTTGTTTATCTTTGGGCAAGGGTTGAGGGTTGCCGTGAGTGCATGGATTATGCCTCCATCCGCATATCACGCAATTTCCAAATCCCTCCCTTCCTTTCCACATCGATAGCCGGAAGATGAGCGAAAAAAACTCTTCTAGTTTCCGTCAACTTCTTCATTGATATGTGTGTTTGTGCCCCAAACACGCATCAATCTTTACTGCGTGTTTGCGCGTTTGTTGTAGCGTAGTTGTCTTCGTTCTCCCTGATTAGGGAGGATCGAGTTGAAGGTTGTTGTTGTTGTTGTTGGAGTCGTAGTAATGCGAGGCGAAATCTGATCCTCAAGCAAACAATTTTGCGTAATCCGACCCTGTATAGAAAATAATGTGTACGCTACACACACACAAACATATCATTTCCTTTACGTGTCTCTTAAGTAATTGAATCGTCGCACTTTGGAAGCCAAATTTGCTTGAAAAGTTGAGAAATTGAAGATTTGAATTGAAGAGGAAGTGGCATCTCATTATTCGTGAATTGTTATTTCGTTGCTAAGTATTTGTTTTGTTTTTGTGCAGGTGATCAAGGAAGGTTCGTAAGCGCGAGGGCCGGTCATGCGCCTCGGTCCGGCCCTTCTGGTCGCGCTGCTACCTCTCTTCACGTGGACCGCCACCGCCGTCGTCGTCGTCGTCGATGACCTCTTCGACGGTGGAGGAGGATGGAGGAGCGACGCCGGACGTCGCGACGTCGACAACACTTACCACTCTTCGCCGATGGACAGAGATGGACTCTTGGCGTCGGACGACCTGCGACTCGGAGCTGGAGGAGGAGGAGGCAGGCCGAAGCAGGACCACGGAGAAGACGACGTCGACGACTATGACGAGTGGAAGAGGAGAAGGACGAGAACGACGAAGGCGACGAAGTCGAAGAAGAAAAATCTCACCGTCGGATACCTCACCGCCGTCAAGGGGGAACTCAAGGAGAGGCAGGGCCTCGCCGTCTCCGGCGCCATCACCATGGCCCTGGACGAGGTACGTAACCTAGCGATAACAACAACGACGTTGCTACGTTCGACGTTATTTCAGATCAACAAGGACGACTCCATCCTGCCGAATGTGACGCTGGTGCTCAGGTGGAACGACACGAGGGGCGACACCGTCATCGCGACGCGTGCCATGACGGACATGATCTGCGATGGCGTCGCCGCCTTCTTCGGACCCGAAGGCACCTGCCACGTGGAGGCGATCGTCGCTCAGGCTCGAAACATACCGATGATCAGCTACGTAAGTTCACATATCATCTGACACCTCTCAAATTCACTCGGAATGATTTCTATGACATAAGTCAGTTTGACACACGTCAGATGTTAATCTTTGTTTTTGTGTGTCTTTCCCCAGAAATGTTCCGATTACAAAGCGTCGGACGTGCCCACCTTCGCCAGGACCGAACCTCCGGACACCCAGGTAAGCAAAAACGAAGATATCTAGGTCAATATTGTAATTTGCGCAATGATTGCACTTCATGTCGTACCCTCCAAGGAGAGATGTTTAAGTTAATATATAATTGAAATCTAGTTTTTAAATTTCAAAAAAAAGTGTTTTTTCCAGTTGAATTGTTTAAAGTAATAATGATGGTGATGATGATGGTAAAGATCGAGCGTTCTAAAAATAGTCGTTAAAGGTCAGCCAGATGTTGATAATTGCTGTGTAATCTATATGGCCGTTCTAAATTTAGAGTAGTCGTCGTCGTCGTTGTTTGTTGTTACTCTGTTAGATTGTTGACTAATAATTTGTTGTTGTCGTCGTTGTTGTGGAGTGCAGGTGACGAAATCTGTGATATCATTGCTGAAGTACTACGACTGGCAAAAGTTCTCGATCATCTACGAGGAGGCGTGGAAGACGGTGGCGCTGTCCCTGCACGACCAGGCCAAGCTGAAGAACATGACGATCAACGACCTGAAGAGCGCCAAGGACCGGCACAAGTGCTGCGAGGAGACGCTGCCGTGCTGCCTCTCCGGCTACTGGTTCCAATTCATCCAGGAGACGAAGAACCGCACCAGAAGTGAGTCTCAACGGCCACGGGCGCAGCGACGCCGCCTCCCGGCGCACATCCCCCGCCTCCTCGCATTTTCTTACCGTGTAAACAGTTTACGTTCGTTTCAGTTTACGTCTTCTTCGGCACCCCGATGTCCCTCATCGAGCTGATGAACACCATGCAGACGGCGCAGCTCTTCGACAAGGGCGAGTACATGGTCATCTACGTGGACATGAACACGTACTCGGACAAGATGGCGCACAAGTACCTCTGGAGTAAGTCGACATATTATTTCGCACGAATCACCACCACCGTCATCATCATCGTCGTCTTCGTTTTCGTATTGCAGAACCGGAGGTTTTCGACAAGTTCAACACGTGCCTGGACCATCAGAAGGACTTCGAGAAGCGCGGTAAATCGCTTTTCGTCGTCGTCCCGACGGCCCCCACCGAGAACTACGAGAATTTCACGGCGAGCGTCCGCCACTACAACGAGCTGGAGCCGTTCAACTTCACCAAGCCGGACATCTTCCTCAACTATCAAAAGGTGACAGCTGCGAGCCAGCAACCGACGCGCAACCAATCTAATAACCAAAGTCTCTTTCTTTCCGGGCAAACACAGTTCGTGTCCATCTACGCCGCCTACCTGTACGACTCGGTGAAGCTGTACGCGACCGCCCTGGACGAGCTTCTGGTCAAGGAGCCGTTCCTCACCGACGAGATCATCGCCGACATCGCTTCGAACGGCACGCGGATCGTGGAGACCATCATCAGCCTGGGGACCTACAAGAGTACGTGCACGTTGGAAGAGTGAAGAGATTGGACGATTAATTGATATCATCGTGTATTGTCCTCTGCAAAGGTATAACCGGTGCGACGATGCGCCTCGACAAGAACGGAGACTCGGAGGGCAACTTCTCGGTGCTCGCCTTGATCCGCCACTCCAGCACCAGCGTCATCAAGAACTTTACGTGCGACTATCAGATGCGACCCGTCGGCCAATTCCAGCAAGGGGAGTTTCCAGTGAGTGAGTTTTTACATTTTTACTTTTTTTTTGCTCTCTCTCTCTCTCTCATCTGTTAATTATTGTTTAATCCATCGCTTGGTGACCGTGTTACCTACCAATAGCAAAATAAACAAACGTTATTCTCGATCACCATGGTTATACGATTGTTGTTTTCGAGATATACTGTTGTCACCTCTCTTCCTCCTCCTTTCAATTACTATTATTTTCGGATTCTCCTGTACGTTGAATGTTGTCGTGGATTCCAGTCGTCTAATCAAGTTTTTTTTCTCTCTCTCTCTCTCTCTCTTCGTTTCTTTCTTTCTTATTTTGTTCATCTTTCGAGGATTATCAAATAAATCCGAACGTGAAGATCGAATGGCCGCAGGATTCGCGGCCCAACGATGAGCCAAGCTGCGGCTTCAACAACGAGCTGTGCAAGAAGAACGACACGCACCTGAACAGCATCATCGCGGCGGGAATCCTGGCCATCCTGCTCTTCTGCGCCGGAGTCATCACGATGAGCATCTACAGGAAGTGGAAGATCGAGCAGGAGATCGAGGGTCTGCTGTGGAAGATCGATCGCACGGACATTCACGGATACCTGGAGGACATCAACTCGCCAACGAGGGTCGGTTCGCCGCATTCTTCGATCGTGTAGAAACAACAACGAAACTGTGTGTGTGTGTTCTCTGTTGCAGGCGAGTCTGCTGAGCGTCAGCGTGGCCTCGTACGAGTCCCGGGGCGGTGCTCAAGTCTTCGCGACGACCGCCGAGTACAAGGGCCTCGTGGTGCGCATCAAAGAGCTGAACTTTTCGCGGAAGAAGGACATCTCCAGGGAGGTGATGAAGGAGATGCGTCTGCTCCGGGATCTGAAGCACGACAACATCAACTCCTTCATCGGGGCGTGCGTCGAGCCGATGTCCATTTTCCTAGTCACGGACTACTGCGCCAAAGGCAGTCTATACGTACCTATGCGAAACACACGAATTGTGACGGAGCAAATGGTCGATGGTTAACGTTTGCTCTTTTCTCTTTCGTTGCAGGATATTATAGAGAACGAGGATATTAAGCTGGACAGGATGTTCGTCGCCTCCCTCGTCCATGATCTCATTAAGGTAATATAATATCTTATCGAGTCCATCAATCCAATAATCCATATTATCGTTGTTAGGGCATGATGTACATACACAATTCGATGCTGGTGTGTCACGGCAACCTGAAATCGTCGAACTGCGTGGTGACGAGCCGCTGGGTGCTGCAGGTGACCGACTTCGGGCTGGCCGAGATGCGGCATTGCGCCGAGAGCGACAGCATCGGGGAGCACCAGCACTTCAGGAACCTGTTCTGGAAGGCGCCCGAAATGCTCCGGCACCCCTCGCAGTACATCCGGGGCACGCAGAAGGGCGACGTCTACGCGTTCGGCATCATCCTCTACGAGATCATCGGGCGGAAGGGCCCGTTCGGTCTCTGCGAGTACGAACCCAAAGGTGCGGCAAACCCCAATGGAAAGGACAACAATCATGCTAATCTGATGTTCGACGACTTGCAGATATAATCGAGCAGGTGAAGAGCGTCCCGATGGACGGGGAATGTCCGTTCAGACCGGAGCTGGAGGTGCTCGTCGACTCGGAGATCGGCTGCGACGACTACGTGATGCAGAGCATGCGCGACTGCTGGGCCGAGAAGCCGGAGGACAGGCCCGACTTTGGCGAGGTCCGCACCAGACTGAAGAAGATGAAGGACGGAAAGTGAGTAGTAGTAGTAGTAGTCAGGATGGAACGGAAAGGCGTTATTGTTGTTGTTGTTGTCGATGAATAGGAACAGGAATATCATGGATCAGATGATGGAGATGATGGTCAAGTACGCCGATCATCTGGAGGAGTTGGTGAGCGAGAGGACGCAGCTGCTGCACGAGGAGAAGCTGAAGACGGAGGATCTGCTGCACCGAATGTTACCCAAGTGAGTGTTGGGTCGTCGTTGGCGACGTCGCATTGCATTGCATTTTCGCTTTTGGTGTGTTTCAGGCCGGTCGCGGAGAGGTTGACGATGGGCTACGGCGTCGAGCCCGAATGGTTCGATCTAGTTACGATATATTTCAGTGATATTGTCGGGTTCACTGCGATGTCTGCGGAGAGCACACCCCTACAAGCAAGTCCTCCCGATCCACTACCATACCATATGATCTGTCCCCCTTAATAACGCAGCGCTCTTTCAATTGCAGGTAGTTAATTTTCTAAATGATCTCTATACAGTATTCGATCGGATTATCAAAGGGTACGACGTGTACAAGGTGGAGACGATCGGAGACGCGTACATGGTGGTGTCCGGTCTGCCCATCCGCAACGCCGACTACCACGCCGGCGAGATTGCCTCCATGTCCTTGGACCTCCTCTCGGCCGTCAAGAACCACTCCATAGCGCACCGACCGAAGGAGACGCTCAAGCTGCGCATTGGAATACACACAGGTAACGAGACCGATTCGCGTCGGTCAGGCTAAGAAACGGTTGCTTTGGGTTTCGGCAGGTCCCGTGGTGGCCGGCGTCGTCGGGCTCACCATGCCCAGGTACTGCCTCTTCGGGGACACCGTCAACACGGCTTCCCGCATGGAGAGCAACGGCGAACCGCTCAAGATCCACATCAGTCCGCAGTGCAAGGAGGCGCTGGACAAGCTGGGGGGATACGTGGTGGAGGAGAGGGGCCTCGTCAACATGAAGGGCAAGGGCCAGGTGAGGACGTACTGGTTGACCGGGGCGAACGAGAGCGCCATCCAGAGGCGCGAAGTGGATCTGGGCGAGCTGCCGCCCCTCTTCTGTCGGCCCCGGAGAAGCCCGAAGCTCAACACCGACAGCAGACAGGCCTCCTTCTGCGGAAACA
>JAFMTC010000123.1:0-60855 GCA_018845635.1 Nicrophorus orbicollis
TTTGGAAGTTCTTTTAGTATTTTTCCCCTTATTAGATCGTATCCAGGAACTGTCAAAGTTGAAAAAATAATTTTAAAGCCTCGAAAATCGAGTGTCTTTACAAATTTTTTATTTTCTCGGAAACTATAAATCACACAACTATGAATTAGCACTCTAATTAAAGATAAATGTACAGGCTTTCCAACGAGCTGTTCGTGATATTTGTAGCTAGAATAGTTTTTGAGTAATTCACTGTCAAAGTTGAAAAAATAATTTTAAAGCCTCGAAAATCGAGTGTCTTTACAAATCCTTGATTTTCTCGGAAACTATAAATCACACAATTACGAATTAACACTCTAATTAAAGATAAATGTTCAGGCTTTCCAACGAGCTATCATCGAGAATAAAGTGATTGGTGAAATTTGAATAAGTACCTATTACACAATAAAAGGGTGGATTTGGATGCTTGAAAAGATTGTAAGAATTAATCAGTTTTTTGCTGAAATTAATAAAATTATAAAAGGCTAGATATTTCGAAAAGGCAATTTACAATCAAATGAAAAACGTAATCTAATAATGAAAAAAAAATCATCCAAAAGTTGATTGGTGAAATTTGAATACGTTTATTGAAGGCGTACCTATTACTTAATAAAAGGGTGGAATTGGATGCTTGAATAGTAAAAGTTTTGCTGAAAGCAATTTATAGTATACGTTTATTGATTCTTAATGTTAATAATGAAAGCATCAAGAAAATGGTGAAATTTGATTTGAAGTTGTACGCATTACGCAGTAAAAGGGCGGCGTCATATATCATTTCCGGAACCTTTGATACGGATCTGTTTGGTGCCGGGGGGGAATCACCGCATCAACGGCCCTTTGTTGCTCCAGCATATTACGGAATGATTATTACTACGTTGCGCAGCGAATGATTCCGTCGGTAATTACTCACAATTAGTTATGACTACGGATGGGGTGGGTGGAACGAATCGATATTCGTATTCCGGCAACGACAATTAACCAGATCCAGGATAATTCAATGAGTTTCGCGAAAGAAATACATAAAATTCCATTTGCATAACAAGCGCTCGAAATGAAAAAATAAATTCAGCACTGAATATTCAAGAGGCTTTTGCACGTGGAAGGGTAGCGAATATGTATGTTTTTTTTTCTTCCCCCCTCCGAGTGTAAGGTGTAACAAAGTGTGATGGTTGTAGGGTGTGTTTAGTAATAGTGGATTACTTGTTGTTAGTTGTTTCCACCCTGCGGCTCGAACTTTGCACTTTCCCGAAGTACGGCGTAAACCTTCATAAACCGCCCCTAATCCATCAATGCGTCGCGACGCCCGCGGCTCCCCAACATACAACTCTTCATTTTTTTTCTCTCACCCGCAGCCTCCTGCTCCTTCCATCATATCGCAGCAGCATTGACTTATTCCGAATCTCATCCGGATGGATTCGAACGGTATGATTGATAACGTACTTCACGATTGATCGCTCCTGATTTATTTGCCAATCTCCAAATTGCTGCCAAATTTACTTTTTTTTTCTTTCTTCTTCGTCTATCTCGTTCGTTCGTCCACCGTGTGACGCAACCGCCCCCCGCTAATTGGATGCAGCGAAACAGCGGTAATCATCATCATCATCATCGTCGTCGCTAATCACGCCCCGCAATGCGTAGGCCCGAGATTAATTTCATACAATAAACATGGCTTTTAATAATTCGCCAGTTCCGAGCCGTGCAATCAATTCCAACTTTGCCGACGAATACACATAACTGATTAATAACAACTTGCATTATTACCACTTTACATTGTAGTTGGCAGATTACCGAACATATATCACCTAGTGCATAACATATATTAGTACTTCGGGTAATAACAATTGCATATTTAATAAATTTCGAACGTTAAGCAACACGTTTATTGATTCAAACATGTATGTTTCAAAGTACAAAGAATCACCTAACAGAAAGACAACGAAAGTTAAGCAACACGTTTATCGAATAGGTGATAATTGTATTTTTTATCAAAGTATTACTAATTTTTATATTAAATAATCTTCTCTAATCATACTAATATTATTGTCTTTTAAATCTTGTAATTTGTTAACATATTTATAAATTAATTAACTTAAGAAAGTACAAGCTTATTAATTGATACAATGATGAGAAAATCTGTTTTGAAAAGCACAAAGAATCATAAAAATTACACAATTTCAAGAGATATTTGAAAACTTATGAAAGTTAAGCAACACGTTTATAGATTCAAACATCTATGTTTCCAAGTGCAAAGAATCACCTAACAGAAATAGATGTTTGACAACGAAACTTAAGCAACACGTTTATCGAATAGGTGATAATTGTATTTTTTTATCAAAGCATTACTAATTTTTATATTAAATAATCTTCTCTAATCATACTAATATTATTGTCTTTTAAATCTTGTATTATGATAACATATTTATAAATTAATTAACTTAAGAAAGTACAAGCTTATTAATTGATTCAATGATGAGAAAATCTGTTTTGAAAAGCACAAAGAATCATATAAATTACACAATTTCAAGAGATATTTGAAAACTTACGAAAGTTAAGCAATACGTTTATTGATTCAAACATCTATGTTTCAAAGTACAAAGAATCACCTAACAGAAAGACAACGAAAGTTAAGCAACACGTTTATCGAATAGGTGATAATTGTATTTTTTATCAAAGTATTACTAATTTGTATATTAAATAATCTCCTCTAATCATACTAATATTATTGTCTTTTAAATCTTGTAATTTGTTATCATATTTATAAATTAATTAACTTAAGAAAGTACAAGCTTATTAATTGATACAATGATGAGAAAATCTGTTTTGAAAAGCACAATGAATCATAAAAATTACACAATTTAAAGAGATATTTGAAAACTTACGAAAGTTAAGCAACACGTTTATCGAATAGGTGATAATTGTATTTTTTATCAAAGTATTACTAATTGTTATATTAAATAATCTCCTCTAATCATACTAATATTATCGTCTTTTAAATCTTGTATTTTGTTAACATATTTATAACTTAATTAACTTAAGAAAGTATTCAATGATGACAAAATCTGTTTTGAAAAGCGCAAAGAATCATAAAAATTACATAATTTCAAGAGATATTTGAAAACTTACGAAAGTTAAGCAACACAAATTCTAGAGGTGATAATTTGCTTAGAGCAAAATTGAATGAACATTATTTATTATTGAAAAATTTAAAAGATATTTTATTTACAGTAATTTTTACATTTATTAATTCTTCAATTTTTTGGTCACATTATGATTTTTTTCGTATAAAAATTGAATAAGTTTGGTAGACATAATTAAAATTCTAATTAATTTGACTGAGTAAATATTAAGACAAAAATTGTGTACTTTTTAACAAATAAAATTATATATGATAATTTCGTAATGAATTTTTTTTGGGTGATCTTAAGACAAACAAATTAAATGCATAGTGAAGAAGGAATGAAACTGGTAGACGACGACGTCAAGGTAATAAAAAAAATATCGCAGGAGAAATGTGTTTTGATAATTAAATTTTTGCAAAATGCGGAGGCACACATTTGCATTTCATTAATTATTTGGCTGGGGGGGGGATGATAAAACGGCAACGAATGGCGTTTGGAGGGCGTCTCGCACGTGAGGGTTGCAAATTAAAAACTCGCGCCGTTTGAAGCCTTGCAGCAAGAAAAAACCAACCACCACCAACCAACATCGAAAGAAGAATAAAATAGAGCTGAGGGTTTCAAAAAACGATGCAGAGGGGAAAAAAAATGAAGACGCCGTGTGCATTAGGTAATTAGAAAGGAGAAGTATAAGGAGCGTGACACGAAGCAGTTTGTAGGTTTGCCATTTGGAAACATTGACCACTCGGAGAATACGAATAGGACGACTATGAAGAAGAAGAATAAGAAGACGGTGCGTGGAATGTGGAATGGTACACACTAATAAATGTCTGGAGATAATTCTGTTGAGCTCGGACGAGGAGAGGAGAGGAAGAATGGGAGATGGGCGAATGTTCCACTTTATTACCGTCCTCGGATGAGAGTGCAACGAAGGCGTGGAGAGGTGCATTTCCAAGTGGAACGAAAATTCTAAATCCGTTCCCGAGGTCCACGCAATTATTTCCGTAAGCCTTAACGAAGTGTCAGCGGCTCTCGGAAGAAGCGCATCTCCCCCTAAATATCTTCGTATCGGCGATCGGTCAGCCTCCCGCTGAGGAGTCGCATCTTGATTAGATTCTTCAGAAGCCCCAGAATGGCCCCGTCTTTTATCAAAGACGCACATAACCGGAAATATTCCGGGCGAAATGAGGAAGGAAACACTTACTACCCGGGATACACAATGCGATTTGCGGCGGCTCTTATTAGATTCAGAAAACAATAGATCGGGAGATTTCACGGCGAGACAGAGATGCGCCACGGCCATTCTTCTCGAATGCCTTCTCCATTGTACCGAAGCACCAAGAAGAATGAACACACACACACACTCAGAAAAAAAAGAACATAATCTTAGAAGAACAAACAGAGAAAAGACACGGGCAAGTGCAGCAACCGCAAGAAACGATAATAATAGTAAAGCAAACATACTGCAAACCGCCTTTCTAAACGAAATTCGTTTTCCCTCGCAGCGATTTCAATTAGAGGTGGACCTGTCTGTATTTACTTATTTATTTCCATCTGGAGGAAATCCAACCGATAATGAAGAAAAGAAGAAACGTTCAGTTCAAACAAACAAAGATTCGCATCGTTAAATGAACGAAGGAGAAAAGACAGTGGAGAGCACTTCTCTCAATCGGAATGGAACGGCCGTCTGCCTCAATTAATATGAGAGAAACCGTTGGTTTTACATTACGTTTTTAATGGGAATTGATACTGTTAACATAGAGAAAAATGAAAATACATAAAGCAATTTCCTGCTGCTGCGCTGCTCTGCGCGCAATTCGTGGAAATTGCTACATCTCGTGGAAAACCTATCGACGACTCATATTCGAAACGAAAACATTTCCCATCCAACTGCATTCAATGTCTTTCCATATTTCCAAGGGTTAAACATCACCGAAAGTTAGTTTTTATTACCAGAAACTCTGCCAAGTTTTCTATTTTCAATTATATTTAGTTTCACTGTGGTTTATTAAGGTGTGTACACACTTGATATTTTACTTTGATGTTTTAATAATTTCTACAAAAAAAATATGTCTATACACTCAACCCTCCCACAACGCGGTTCTCTCAGAACGCGGATCTGAAATTGCGACAGCCCTCCTATACTCTTACAGCGCGGTTTCCGTTCAACAGCATCCAATAAGTTCCTTCCGCGCAGCCTATGAATGACTCTAGTCTAGAACTAGCCGTCTACGACATCGGTTTCAGTCATCTCATCCACATCAAATGCATTGGTAAGCGAAAATAAGGAAAACGAATGGGTGCCAAATCTCGATTTACAAGATGTGAAAAAAGGGCTAAATTTGGCTAAAGAATTAGAATTTCATTTCATTCAAACTGATCGTTCAACGGTGCTCAGCGCAAAGTTTAAAAGAGAGTTAAGAAATTGTTTAGCTCCCTATAGAGAGGTTTTAGTGGAGTTACCAAAGAGAGCTACAATCTAAAACCAATGTGAAGATGAACTAAGTAATGAAGACATTTTGCATATTAAAAGAAGACGAGTTAGGCGACTCATATCTGAGAGCGAGGATGAGTGTTGAAAGATTACATAATTTTACAAAAGTCTTCATTGTTTTTGTTGAAAAACAGTCTTTTAGTTTAGTTCTTGTTTCATTTTTTTTATCAATCCTTATATAAACTCTTCAATTCAATTCAATAAAAATAATTTATAATTTATCTTGTCTTTTGTCTTTATTGGTCTCCATATAACTCGGTACGAATGATGTGTTTTGTACTATTTCCGAGTTTCTTATAGCGCGGTTTCCATACAACGGTTTCCATAGAACACGCTACGAATTAGCCTGGTTTGTACGGTTTAATCCGAGTTTCTTATAGCGCGGTTTCCATATAACGCGACAGGCACTCACCGCGTTACAGGAGGGTTGACAGTACTAGAATTTAAAGTAACTTTTCACATAACATGTTAATACTTGAAATTTAATATCTTATATTTCTGGAATTTAATCTGAAAATTACTTACTTAGATACTTGAATATCTGATTCATTTATCAAAAAAATATGTATGTTTCTTTAAATACATATGAACTCACTAGTGGCAGCAAGTATCTCAAATTAAACGAACTTATTTTAACATAACTAATTAATTATTATTTATTTATCTAAAAAGTATATAGATTTTGACTAAATGTACTTATTTTACCAGAAGTAATTAATATATATTTATGGTATGTATTCTTTCTGATACTAGATAAAAGTTCGAATGCAACTTTTAGTATTTAACTTAATTTTCAAGAACTTTCAAGTTGAATTATTTAAAAATAAATATTGGTGGTGGCGTCTGAAGCAAATCCATAACTCATCGAGTTTCCATTTCCAAATGATGATTTATTGTAATTGCGGGCAAAGCGCAACGCAGATCCGAAGTTCGACCTCCAGGAGCATCCGAAATAGATTAGAGACGGAGCGTGACATGTCAATAACGAGGATATTTCGGGATGCAGGCGATAAGTGCAACTTCGAGATAGATCCCGTTATCATCGGCTCCTCTTCTTTCTCTCCGCATTATCAAAATAGGGGAAAATAGACGTTTTGGCTGCGCACCAAATAGGTCCAGGCAAATGTCCAAACGCTGTACCATCCTTTTTTTTGTGTTACTACGACCCATGTTTATAAACATTGCACTCTGTTGGCACAACACGACGCAATGGAATTGAAATACGAACGCAAACAATCAATTCATGGAATTCGATGAAGTCGCGTACAACTCGTAACATTAATGAACGATTGTGCCCATTGGTTAGAAGAAGTCACTTCCGTTGCTAGCTGTGACAAAATGCTTTGGCGAAATTAATATTCCGACGACGAATTGCTTGTAAATTCAAACCGTAGTGGCATTGGTGAATCGCAGCCGCAAGGCCTCTTCTTCTCTTCGTGCAGGAAAGGAAATTGCAAACAAATAAATAAGAGATATGTAAATATAACTATCGAGGAATTGCATTCGGTCCAACTGTAATCCGCTACGCAACTGCTATTTAATTCAATGCAATCTGCATCGGATCACGATTAAGCTCGAATAGATCCAATTAAAAATGATTAGCCAGTCCGTTTCCTCATTGTTCTCTCTCTATCGAAAATATCCATCATTAGCAAATGCTGATTAAGATTAGCCGAACGGCATGATGTCAGTCACGCGCTTTTCGCAAATTATATATGGTACACCATGGTACAATGAGAGCCAAATCGGAAATTTCTATAGGAACAGCGCACTCCTTGATATATCTCAGCAATAATGCTGCTGCTGCAAACTGGTAGAAATGTAAACAATTTCCATTTCCATAGAACAATTCCGAGCTGCCTGCAACCTTGGCCGCTCCATTAGTTCACTGGCACTCTCTCGACAACAATTTACATCGCTTTTTGCACACACATCCATTTCTTCTCTTCACTTTATTTCCCATCGAGAATCCACGCGTTTCCACGTTTCGCGTTACACAACCTGATTCCGAAAACCCACATGTGTCATCCGTCCAACAATTCATATCTATGTTTAACTTGTTGCTCCGATAAATGCACTCAACAACACAAATATTCCATAAACCTACAAAAGATGACTAATAATATGTACAATTTAGAAAGTTATTAACAAATATTTATGCAAATGACTTCAACAATTATCATTACTTTAAAAACAGTAAAAAGAAACTAAATTTAAATTATAAAAGTAATAACCCCACAATACATGTTATTTTATACTATATTTAAATAATTTGGAGTGATTTAGTATACTTATTATCCTATATATTGTTATAAGTATAACCATAAATTATAAAAGAATAAATAGTCAATGGTTATAATTGTCATAAAAAAAGATTAATTATCTTAATTATCTCTAAATTGGTCTTAATTTTAACTTGATTATTATTTTCTTGAAATCTATGTTTTTTTCTAAACTAAATCAGTAAAAAGACATATTCTATTGTTGTTTCAATAAGTAAATAAAATAAATTTGGGGCAGAAAGTCCTATAGTCTATAACCCTTCTGATCAACTAAATTTGATTTGATTTTTCTTAAAATTTCCTTATTTTAATTGTATTGAGTTTATTTCTTGTAATTTTAGTTAAATGTTTTTATTATTTTCAAAAAATAGTTAATTTATGTGGAAAATAACAACAGTTGTATATTTGATATTGTGATTACTTGAATATATCTAAATGTTGTATCTAACTAAATGATATAATCAAGTATTTTCTTGATACAGTGGTACCTCGATATACGAGTGTTTTGAGATACGAGCGAGCGATATTTTGCTTTGAGATGGGAGCAAGATTTGAGATACGAGGAATCGCACACTACACCAACAGTTTCTCCCACCTCAGACCAGACCTCAGTCAGTCAGTATGCTTGTTTCCCTCATTTTCGAAGCATTTTTGATAAGTTGGGTCCGCGTTTTTTGCTTATTATACATTTACAAAACATTACTTTGAGATACGAGCAATTTGACATACGAGCAAGGTTACGGAAAGAATTAAACTCGTATGTCGAGGTACCACTGTATATATTTTTCATTATCATAACAAGCATATAGGTAAAGATTTAAGAACTATTAAACATCTTGAACTGTACATTGCTTCATTACAAGTTACTGCCTTTATTCCGCTACCATAACAAAAAAAAAACCGTTGCACAAAGAAACCAACATAACTGACCTTGGTTTACCTTTATTAAATCAAATTATCCACACGTTTTTTACGCTCCGCTACTATTGTATAACGTACAAATTCCAATTTCCAATTGCCTGGTAACGGTAAAGTAAATCAAATTTCGTCTCGGTTAAAGTGGCTGTCAGACTGATTAAGAACCATTTAGTTCTAGCTACGAAAGCTCTTAGGAAGTAAATATTTGGTTTCGAATCGATCGAAACGAGGTGAGAAAAAATGCAACAGAGAGGAGAATGCGTTTAATTCGTGCACTCGAGTGCGCATAGAAGTGTTAAATAATGAAATTTGGGTTACACAAAGCTGGCTACACTCCAATCCTATTTCCAGTGCAAATTAGGTTAATACACTAACCAACTTGCTACATACCTATGACACTTCGAGCGGAGAAAATACAGTTTTACCAGTACAATCGATATTGTTGCGCGCCGCTGCTGGTATCATTAAAATATTTCTAGAATCTCACTTCGTAATGATGATGTTTTTAATGAGGCCTCGCAATTACTTTGTCGAGCGCAAAGTGTATCATGTGTTGATTTTAATTTGGTGAAAATCACGAGATGATATAAAGATTTCTGAGCGATGACCGACCGGACCAATCTAGCCCCAAAAAGGCTTTCACGCTAGTTGAATCCCGTCTTTGGAGGCACAAGGCTTGGTCCACAAAGACCCTTGAATCTTAAAAATAATGAAAAGAAAAGCGCTTCATCCGTAAAGAAATGTTGAGTTAATGGCGAAGGGAAAACGAGGCCATCTTATCATGTCTGAAAGCCATTAATACAATAACACGTACAGCGCAACAACAGGTATGACCAATAAACTTGTCCAATAATAAGTTATCTAAGCGGTAAACTACTTTCTTGCAGGTGCATTCCGTAATCAGCGGAATTCAGCGTACCGAAACTCGAGTCAGGTTGGCAATGGCAAATCTACTTGCGTAGATGGAGAAGTGAATAGAAAAAGTGGCCATTTCCAGGACATTACACTTTACGCAATCGATCAATCGGAAGAGGAAAAAAAAACCTCTGGTGGTGGAATTGAATTCTGCATTTCGGATAGACCTCTCTGCATCAGGACGAATTAGTGCAGAGCGTCTATCCATCTACAGTTTAACAACAAACTACTTAACAATTAGAGCGCATCAAAGCCTCGCGCATACACACAATTGGAGTAATCCACGTCAATAAAGCGCAATTCCATCCGACAATGGGCCGCAATTAGCTGGACGGTTTCAATGATGGTGATGATGATCATCCCAAGATCGTCTGCTATGTAAAGTGAAATTGATTCGTTTCAATTTACTTTCATTAGTATTTACACTGAAGAAAATCGTTTTATAAACACTTTTTATTGCTTTAGGAGCGCGTGGGCCCCGAACGTCACACTTCTTTGCGCCGATTAAGTCATATTTTGTATAACGTAACGCACGGCTTAATCCATCGTAAATAACGGGAATTATTACATTTCCGAGTGTACACATTCAGATAAACTCGAATTCTATCTGCTGCAGAATTTTCCATTCTGCAAATTGCATTTGACCCTGCTTCATACACAACCACTTCCGCTTCCATATCAACCACTTATCTCCTAAATGAATATTCAAGGGGCCTTTCTTTTCGTTAATAGTAATCCCTTTTTAATTTTATTCAAATCCCCGGCTTCATCCCCTTCCATTCACAAATTCCACACAATTTGATCCTGATGTACCCCACCTCCCCCAAAAATTCGCCCCTGAATCAATTATGAAACAAACCCTTTTCAATTTTATGTAAACTTCTAAATCTTCTTAAATTGAACGAAATTAAGCTGAAAAAACCATCAAACTTTATTCATTTTTATTATATAATTCTAGTTTAATTTTATGTTTTTAGTTTGGACTACTTTCATTTGTAATTTTCTTTGAATATTTTCTTAATTTTTCAATTAATATTTTTCTCAATGATTTGCATATTAATGAATTTGTACTCTATGAGCAGAAAGGCCTTAATTAATAGACCCAATAAAAATAAAAGAGATTATTAGGTCGGAAATCCTCAGTATTTCAATAAATTTTGTATAATATGACAATTATTCACTTTTTTAAGACCTCTAATTTACAAAATGTACATTAATAAAGGAGATATTCATTGATTGTTATAATAACAAACTATTTTTCATAAACAAATCCATTAATTCAATTTCAAACAGATGCTTTAGAAATATAACAAATTCAAAAGTTATTGATTACTCAACAGTTTAAATTTGCAATAATTACACTTAACATTGCAATAGACGGACTTATTCAATAGGAAATACTGCATTAGTTAAATAGGTTACCAGCGGCTACTTAATATAATACACATGCGACTTAAAGATTGCGTAAGTTTCCAAATTTGGCTTAATTACATTTTAAACGTTCGCTTTGTTTTTCATTCTTGGAAACCGTTGGATACACTTCGAATCACGAATATGCAAATGATAGCCAAACGTGTAAAAGCGGCGGCGGCGACGACAAAACAATCGTCTTTGTTTCAAATACACCATATTAAGACAGTTAACACACAAAAAAATATATAAAGTGATCTGAAACGAATAGTTTCGGGACATTACGAAGCACCAAGATATATAGCAACAATGGGTGCTAGAATCTAATGGTCGTCCATACAAATCCATTTTTATTTCTGTTATCGAATTGGAATTTTAACGACGTCCATTGTTAAGGTGTCTGCGCTGACCCACTTATTTTACAATAGGGGTTGCAAATATTCGCTCAGCGGTCCTCTTTTTTCAGTTGCAGCACTATTAACGGCATAAATCATCACTGGAATGGGGTCAGATTAAGGACTTATCAAAGCAAGCGACGTGCATCGAGAACGGACACAAACCGAAGATTTCTCATTTCAGTCAGTCGCATAAATCAATGATAACGCTCATTAATATCACACGTTTATTAATATATCTTACATTATATATTGCCACTCGCACAATGGGAATTAATTACGAAATAATTAAAGGAAAGATTACGCAACAAAGGAATGCGTTCATCTTGATCAGAAGATTTCATGAAATTGTTTAAATAAAATAGGGTGGAAAATTTATTTGTATCATCAACTTTTATTTAGAATTACTTCATTCTACGTATTCGTTTTTAATTAATGATTGTTTCACAATAATACTGAAGCCTTGAAGGAAATTTGACCTTGAAATTGTACTTTGTTCCCTGCTATTTCTTATAATAAACCATTGCCTTTTTTTGAAATTAAATTATAATTAACGAGTTTGGAAATAAGTTCCGAGAAATTATGTTCGGTCGTAACTTCATTTCAGATAATTCCTAATCTTCCGGAAAATTAATAGTCAAAGCTGGTTGTGTAACGCCTTGTTTTCTTTCCACAAATCCAATCACGTTGACTTTATCTTATCCTCGTTTCAGGCTTACAACATGCAGTCTCTATACGTGCCATTCATCTTTCAGATATGTATTGTGCATTTCGTGCGGTGTCAACACGTCATCGCTTTATGGAAATCCCCATGCGAAGTGGAATTAAGTATTTGCACCACAAAGAAACGCGATTTTCGTGAATTAAAAGCTTCCAGTGATTAGGTTTCACTGCACAAAAGCTACGATTCTTTAATACGTCAGGGGTGGATAGGAAAGTGGGCGAGCACTTCTTTTTTTTTAATGCGGTTCCCAATAATAAAAGCGCCCCCCTCGGTGCGTTGCGTAAAAAAATACACATTCCATAACTTTTAAGTGCACCTAGGGGTTCCAAAAAGCTTAGGAACTTGAGTTATGTCCGAGATATTTCCTCAGCAAATATCGAAGCATTCGCAGCAGGAGGGGCTCAAAAAATAATATATATATATATAATATCTGGAGCACTTACATAATCTTCCGAAGGAATGCGACAGCCTTTTCCTGAGCTTCTGCATCTTGGAGGACAGGACTCCGCTCTTTTTCTCCCTCATCGTCACGTCTGTGGGAAGGCCGACTGCAACAAGAATAAAATAAGAATCATTTAATGCCTTTTCAATCACACGCAAATCAATATCAAGGACGGCCGGTTTCAGTACTTTCAATCGGTTCTTTTTTCTGTCCCTCAATGGGAGAGAAGTGCAGTTGCTACTTCCGGTAGCTGCAAGGTTCACTTCAACTAAAAATAAGCCTCCGAGGAACCATACACATGATGCACGTACGGTATTATTTTAGGACCATGCCCATATAATTACGTCCGAAAATAAAGTCGACCGAATTTGGGCTGAAGCGAAAACGGGAACAAACTAAAACGAAATGCAAGTTACCAGAAGAATAAAAAGGTGGACAACGGGATGCGGAGGTTGTTGTAATAACACACACACGACGTTCACGAATTTTCTGCTCGAAATATAATATTAATGGGGCTATTTATAAATGGGCGAGCAGATCAAAAGGACGCTTTAATTAATGTGAATGTACGGGGCTCGTGTAAAATGTACTTCCTTTGAGACCTTCTAACGTTACATAATTTTAATCAACCCATTGAATGTGAGAACCCGAACTACATGCATTTATTTTCGTTCACAGCCTGCTTTACTTGCATCCAAACTGTGCATCAAAAGAGACGTAAATGTCAGGTGTACTATTGGTTTTAGTATAATTTCATTACATTGAACCTTCTTTAACCTTACACAGCCTTTAGAATATCTTCTATTTTATAATACACTTTAAGGAACCAAATACGAAATAAACATAATGTTTATTGAGAAAGAACTTGATCATTAGTCCGTAAATCACCACGTAGTTGTCTTGTTTGGAACCGTTGCCCATTGACAACTAATCCCTTGAAGACTGTATTTTTTTAAGAAACAATTGAGCCTCGCTCAAGAAATTCTGAAAAATTCCCTGAAAGAAACCATGAAATCCTGATGAACCGAGAACCTTTAAGACGTAGACCGGCTACTCTAAATATGCAATGAATCACCTTTAACCCAATTTGGATCAATAAATAAATAATATTTATTGCAACAATAAAAAAAACTACATTCACAAAATGATTAACTATTATCAATATAAATCTTTCAGCACTGAAACATTGTTCTATGAAGCAAGTGAATATATAACAAATTGTTACACATAGAGACAAAGAATGAACTCATTTTCAATACATACTTTTAAATATGTGAAACAAGCTTTCTTTACATTGAAATCAATATATTCTAACATGTAATCCCTTTCAATGAAACTGAATTGTCCAGACTTTGAAATCTTTTGGTTTCATTATATTTATGTTGCTGTAGTTTTTCAAGGACTTCTATAACCAAGTGTTTGTAAGACAATTTGTTTTAAGGTCGCCAATCCTTCAATGATGTTATTTGAACTTGAAATACCGATGCCTTACGAACAGGGAGCCGTCGACGTGTAAATACCGTGGATTAGCATAAAAATACCAATCGCATACCAATCGATTATTAATAATGAAAAAGTAACTGCAACAATCGCGTTACATAAATCGTCTATCTATTAATAACGCGACGCGTTTCTGGAACTGGTGTATAACATGGGAATTGCGTGGTCTAACTATAAATAAAAACGCAATTACCATAGGAAAGCGATTAATCTTCGGACCAATATTACGATCACAACACAACACGGTGACTAGTTATTTATATTTGATAAAAAGAAAACGCTGGAATGGCATGCGCTTGCCTAGCCATTATTCGTATCTTCAGAAGCAAATCAGTATTGTGAAGTTGTTATTTTGTCCAAGAATCAATCAGAACGAAGGATCTTTCGTTCCGAATTTGAATTCGTAGACCACCGAGGTATTGTTTCTTCACGAGCAGAACAAAGAGCGTCAAAACGTATTAACTTTTTCTTTTCCAACGAGTATTTATTCAATTCAAATTAATCCGCAAAGACAATGGAACGTGCCGGAAGCAAGGGCGAAAGTTTAAAGCTGAAGGGTCTACGCGAACAATCAAGGTCCTAGATATCCGGTGCCAATTAAAGTTAGTCTGATGACGAAGGCTGCTTTCGCCCCTTCTTTAAGGGCGCTACATACAAACAAACGCTCGAAATAAGGACCTAAGTTATGGTAATTCGCATTCGCTATCAATTTCTGCGGAATTTTCCGCTCGCAATTAAAATCGCAATGGGCGCACATAATTCATTGTTTATGTGCATTGTCATCTATTCAACAGGTTAACATTTATTTGCACCCACGCGCTTCAAGAGTTTGCGCAATATTAAATATGCACATGCAACGATGTGTCTTTTTGTTTTGCTTCTACTTTTATTTGCGCAAACTTTGATGGGAATGCATCTGCGGTATTCGGCGGAGATTTCCACGGATCTTCATGCCGATTGATCGGGATTTTCAATAAGATCCTAAGCTTAGCTTGGAACGCCGCTCGAGATTCCGTTGCATTCGGCGACAAGGAAGTAGTAATAGATGTTCTCGATCGATATCGGAGAGTGTCCTTATTCCTTATCTCCATACTGGTACCGAATTGATTAGATCTCACGTGTTAAATGGGGGGAATTAACTTGGGGAAAATCGCAAAGCAAACGGTAATAGCCTCGCTATGCAGCAACATCTAATGAGTGGGTGCATTGAGCACAATTACTCTCCTTAAAGGTGAAGCCTACACCGACGGAACACAATAAACGTGATGCAACGAAAAGGAAATATCTCTATTGACACTAGGCTTCATTAACAGTTTAACAATCGATTGCGCAAGTGGGACTCTCGTTGGGAAGAGTGAATTTAATGGAATGGATCGATCGGACGTACAAATTAAATATTTGCTTTCCCGAGCAAATAAATAATTGGATGGACGAGTGTGCTTCAATTAAAAGGCATTGCTTTGTAGACAGTTCGATTTTGTTCCTGAGGTCAGTCGACCGAGGATTGGCGATAATGCATCTAAATATAAACTAATTTCATGTCCATCACGTCTTGCTAATAACCTACGCAAATAATGGATAAACTAATGCACACTCTGCACATACCAATTTTTCGAACGCAACACACGCTAATATCTTCAGTTTAGAAGGTCAACTTAAGCAACAATAACAATATGAATTCCCAGCATACGTGCGCGTATTACAAGAATTAGTTTGAAGAACCTTTCAATAATAGGATTGTTTTCAAACTTTCCCATCCTTCATTCATCTTAGTTAAATAAATCATTCTTAAGTTAACCATAATCCATTAGCCAATTCCCATAACTTAAAACAAGGTAAAAACAATAGAAAACTTGTAACAAATTATGAATAGTTAATACGGGTAAACTAAACACGATCACTTTTGTGTGCAATATTGATTCCTAAAACTAAGATATGTCCAGAATTTCTCGGAATAGTCCCAAATTTCCTGATACCGTTCAGAATTTTCACAACTCGTTTTTGGTCCTAAATTTATAGCATTTGTCCCGAAAAACCTTAATCTTATTTTCAAATTATCCATACATGTCCAGACTAATACAACAAAGCTATATATTATTTTGTAACGTCGTATTTTTTTCGTCGTTCGTTTTAAATAACCGGAAAGATTGAAGTCTATAATAGTCCATTGTGCTGAGTTTTTCAAATATTTGTTTCACGTAATCATTCGTGCTGATTGCTGTCGATGGCAATTATTTTCTCAATTAATATTTTGCTTAGGTAGTCATGGTAATAAAGCGCAATGGATTCTTCCTGCTCGTGAATTTCCTCGGCAATATCAATCGGCTCTTCTTCATCAACTTTTTATTCATCTACGTTTTATTTTCTTAATCTAACAATGGCGATATTTCATTTCCCAGGCTTCAATTATTTTTCTCTGAATGGCATCTCATTCCCATACCGTTTCAGACCTCCTGGTTACATCCATCTTGCCGCATTGACGATTGCGATCGGAACTGTCGCCGAGAACCTGTTATTAATCATTTTCAAATCCAGCCTTCAACTCCCATTGTTTGTTCATTCTTTAGTATAATATAAATATTTGCAAACAGTCATTCTTGCTTAAATAGTTTATAAACCAGGCTTAGGCATACTGACAATCCAATACACAAGCACCCAATACACCTATAGGAATGCTGTTTACAACATTTTGTTCCTGCCCTTCCAATGTCGACTCAGTTTACAGTTGTTGCGTTTTGAGGCATCCGATTTCTCGATCGAACTCTTTAAGAGCACATTTTGGAAGCAATCTGCTTGAATTTTGGGTTATTTTTTTTCTAGATATATTTTGCACATTAGTTTTATTTTCCGGGTAGTACTTGTGTTTTCTTTGGATTTGCTTATATATAAATATAGTTTCAAATTACAAAAAAATGATCTGATGATATTAAACAAAACTTATTCAATTATAAAAACAAGAGAATTAGAACAGAAAGACCAATGGTCTATAGTTCTTTGTAGCAATACCTTGCTTTACGGCCAAGACACGTTCCTCGAAACTTGGCCGCAAAGCGAAAAGCCGTATAACGAATCTATTATTGCGCTTGCGCAAGAATGGAAACATAAAGATATATCGACATGGAAAAAAAGTTTTTTTTGCCGTTATAGCGAAACATTTTAGGCCGTAAATCGAAGAGGGTTGTTATAGCACAATGCCCTATAAAGAGCGGCCGTATAGCGAGGTATGGGTGAAATTAAGTTTATATTTTTTTTTGTAGTTTTTGTAATAATTATTATAAGAAAATTAGTTGCAAAAGATTAAATTTATAATTTCAATATTTTCAGAATTTTTTTTTAATATTTTTTTTATTTCCACATCAATGAATTAGAGATTATTCTAATTCTATAAGAATTTAATAAGTAAATAGTAATTTATCGAAAGTTTCGTTGAAAAAAGCATAAAATTTGCAACGATTATTTCAAAATATTTTCATTCAAAAACAAATATATGGAAAGTATGCCTGTATAAATTATTGTTGTTCAAAAAATATTGTTTAAAAGATTTATTTAATAAATTTTAATTTTGCAACGAATATTAAAAAAATAAACATTGTATTTTGAGAATATGAATCACATCAATAGGAAAGTAAACTTAATTAAAAAATTAGTTGCGTTCTCCGAAACTTCTGAATTTCTCATTTGTATTCAAAACATTGTTTGTTTTTCAAACAGTTATATGGGAAAATACCGCTTTGTGTCGGACTTTTAAAAAGATTTAAATTATAAAATAAATATGTTTATTTGAAACAACCTTTGAAAAAGATTGAGTTTCACTGGGAACTAGTAGAAAATCAGTGATTTATTTACAGAATACACGTGGTTGAAGGGCTGATGGGAAATGCAAATTCAGAAGAAAAAAAAAACTAATGAATAAATCGCAGTGAGGAGGAAGCTGGAAATATTCCGGTGTGTGCTTTTAATAAACGGAATTAGTTTTATTAATCTAATTATTGCGAATAAATATTGTGCCAAGGAACGCAAACACCTTACCACGCCACTTAAATAAATTTGCTCGGGAAAGGTACACACACACACACTCACTTGAGAAAGAGACACACAGACGACATGCACGTATATGCTACTACTATATAGACTGTGTATATATACAGGGGCACGCACACACACGGGTAGACACTTAGCGCTGAAGCTGAAACTAAGTGGAACAATTAAAGAAGCCGATGTGCACTTAGCGAGTGCTGAAACGACACTGAATCCTCCTCCTTCCTCACTTTAGTGAAGAGCGGTAGCCTAGACTTGAAGAGGCATGACTTGGGTGCCTTATCAAGTCCAGACTGTCGATGATTAATGCTCTATGCAGCATGTCGAATCGGGCGAAAAAGAAAGAGAAACAATGACAACAGCAAACAATGACATAAACCTATGGAGAGCAACAATTAAATGCGGCAATGCCGTGACGAATATGTTCGGAATTCGCAATTGAGCCAGAACCCGATTACCATCGAAAACTATTTGGTAAAACGAATGTGCATACATTGCATCGTTTGGGCACTTTGCATGCGTAATGGCCTTTAATGAACACTGATTAGGGTAAATTACACGTTTCAAATACGACGGGATCCGGCAATACCGTATTTACATTGAACTCCCACCAACCGCATGAACTATTTACAATACAGTTACACAACATATATTTAATCATTAATCAATCCATCCATTAATAAACACTTAATATACCCAAATGTACGGTTATGTGTTGGAGGAACAATAATAGATTCGGATTCAGCAAAGCGAGCTGAGGAGGAGGAGGCGTCGAAAAAGGCTATTGCAATAAATTCCGTTTATTTTCCAGTAATAAAACTTTGAAATCCAAGGATTAGAGCGTTCGGGTCTCCTATTATATCAATTAGGCGACTAATTTGAGTGGGTGAGCCGTGCCGTAATCCAATCCGAAGCGTTGAGCAAGTCGCCGAGTGTTATTACAGAAACAGACTTTGCTTTACGACTTACTCAACGCGGAATACATTTACACCATTGTTGCTAATTATCATTAGTCAAATAAGCTATGACACACAACGAATCTCGCCCAATTTCAACATTATAGCAATATTTGCGAATGTCATAAGGCTTCTTGAGAAATTTCAATTTCAAGTTACCATAGAAACAGTTTCTTCTTCTTTTTTTTGTCACATAAAGTAACTCTCGGCAGGCTTGGCAATTGTCAAATACATCTTTTCAAGTGCGACAGGTAAGTCCAATTTGAAAGCTAAAGTTCTTGAAATTACCGAAAAGATTTTCCTTGCTTGAGGGTTGAAGTTTCCCAGAAGTGGGTCGGAGACCGGACGTAAAAATTGGTTGCACATTTCATTCATATTTCTAAATATAACTCGGGGGGGAAAGAAGGTTGGACGCAAACGAAGAGAGAGAAAAAAAGCGTTTCCGATATTTAATATGCTTGTGTACACGTTTTTCCGAGTATCCGCATAAAATATAATGTTAAAATGCACAGCTGCTCAGACCAGAAGTGTGTAATTTTATATATTTTTTGTTGGGTTGTAACGTGAAATGGTTATATCAACCCCCATCGGCATTTTCGCTGGAGCGTTTATGGATCATAACTTACAATAAATAATCAAGTGAAGCTGGTCAAGAGGATAACGCACGATGTACAAAGTCCAATATAGATCGATTTATGTATTAAAAAAATTGCTGGCGAAGGGAAATTCTATGGGATTATTTTTCAATGTATTCAATGGCCGTTATGGAGAGTTGGGGGAGTGAGGGTTCGCATGGAAATGTACCACAAAACACATAAAAATCAATTTCGAGAGGATCGCGCTTTTGAAAATACTTGATCGGATTACAGCATGTAATATTTTCTTTCTTGCTCCTCCTTTCATATATTTTCTTTAAAGTAATTGCTTCGGATTACATCACTGACAAGAATATTACTTTCATAATGCAAAGTTTACACAAATATAAATCATTTTGATGCTAAAATTTCCGCAAATAAAATGTATTTACCAACAAGATTTTCTTATTGAAACACATTATATATAGTATATTTACGTTTTTATGAGGTAATACCTTAAAAATGGTTTTTTACTAAAAAAATACCCTGATTTAAAGTATTTTTTTTTATCTTTATTTAAATGTTCAAATAATGCCTCAAATTTATCAAGTTAATTATTAATGCGATACTTCACTTTAACATACATAAACCCAATACTTGCCAAGTTACAAGTAATTTTTAAGTTTCATATTCAAAATGTTATTAAATAAATATGTTATTTCTTACATAATACTTGTCAAATACCAGCAGACAACTATATTCATTAGATATACATAAAGTCAATACTTGTCAAGTTAGAAGTAATTTATAATATTGTAATTCAAATTGATATTATATACATATGTTATTGTATACACAATACTTTTCAAACACCAGTATACAAGTATATTCATTAAATACATACAAAATCAATACTCGTTAAGTTAGAAATAATTTTTAATTTTCATGTTCAAAATGATATTAAATAAATATGTTATTTCTTTCATAGCACTTGTCAAATACCAGCAGACAACTATATTCATTGGATACACATAAAGTCAATACTTGTCAAGTTAGAAGTAATTTATAATTTTGAAATTCAAATTGATATTATATACATATGTTATGGTATTCACAATACTTTTCAAATACCATCATAAAAGTATATTCATTAAATACATACAAAGTGAATACTCGTTAAGATAGAAGTAATTTTTAATTGTCATGTTCAAAATGTTATTAAATAAATATGTTATTTCTTACATAGCACTTGTCAAATACCAGCAGACAACTATATTCATTGGATACACATAAAGTCAATACTTGTTAAGTTAGAAGTAATTTATACTTTTGAAATTCAAAATGATATTTTATACATATGTTATTGTATTCACAATACTTTTCAAACGCCAGCATACAAGTATATTCATTAAATACATACAAAGTCAATACTCGTTAAGTTAGAAGTAATTTTTAATTGTCATGTTAAAAATGATATTAAAAAAATATGTTATTTCTTACATGATACTTGTCAAATACCAGCAGACAACTATATTCATTAGATACACATAAAGTCAATACTTGTCAAGTTAGGAGTAATTTATAATTTTGAAATTCAAATTGATATTATATATATCTTATTGTATTCACAATATTTTTCAAACACCAGCATACAAGTATATTCATTACATATATACAAAGTAAATACTCGTTAAGTTAGAAGTAATTTTTAATTTTCATATTCAAAATGATATTAAATAAATATGTTATTTCTTACATAATACTTGTCAAATACCAGGACACAACTATATTCATTACATACACATAAACACAATATTTGGCAAGTTAGAAGTAATTTTTAATTTTCGTGTACAAAATGTTATTAAATAAATATGTTATTTCTTACACGACACTTGTCAAATACTAGCAGAGAACTATATTCATTACATACACATAAACTCAATACTTGTCAAGTTAGAAGTAACTTTTTATTTTCATATTCAAATTGATATGTTATTTCAAATATAATACTTGTCAAATATCAACAGACTATTTATATGATAATAGCAGCCATATGTATTGTAATAAGATGAGGCATGTATCATATTACATTTATATAGATTTGATATGCAATTAATTAAATATTTTGATTTTTAGTTATATTGTTTTCATTTAAAGTAATGTAAGAATTGAATGTAAATATGTATAAAATATATCAATAAGTTTGTTGTGTATTTTAGATACTTGAAAATGAAGTAGAATGTAACATTTGGAAATACATTTATATTTCATATTCTTGACTGAATCGAAAGGGTATTTCTGGGCACAGCGAAATGGAAATAACGAGGGCACCGTAGTGTGCATTAATGCACGAGCTTTATCCATTTTTTGTAGACCGATTATACGAATCGGAGCTGCGGTGTTGTGGATTTATTATTGATATACGTGTATATATATGCGAATGCCTGTTTGTGTGTTTGTATATGTATATTTGTGTGTGATTCATCCCGGTGCTTTGGTTAATTGATGAAGTCATTCGTGCGTGCGTATGTGGGCTCTAAATGGACAGACGGCTGCAGATATAATTATTAAATGTGGATCGGGAGGAGAGGAGGACGAGTCGATGATAGTTATGAGGATGGGAGAGCGCGGGTGCAGAATGGTCGTTAACACTGGCACATTTAACTCGCATTACTTTGACTATCTGGACACAAAACGAACGGCACATACTGGAGTAGGAGGAGGAGGACTTGCAAGACCAGAAAGAGCATGGACGGACGATGTCCATGGTCTGGGCTTAAGCATAGCGCCCGAAGCATAATAAGTTAATACAAACATGCACAAGGCAACTGGTCTTGCATGGAACAAGCTCACCGTTGTCCGTCGACTATCCTTCCGAGGATCTTATTAGATTTCGCATTTTGCACTCGGAATGCGCCTCCTCCGTTCTCCTTTACTTGCTTCTTCTCTCCACCTCCATCCTCAATGCCACGCACTGTTTTCACCGTGTCTCTTCTAGTAAATATTCGTTTTCATCTTCCTTTCAACTTCTCATTTTACTCGCAAAGCATTCTAAACGGAGGCATTGACGATGATGACCCATCAATCAAAACGCGCTTTAATGGGTACAGATTGAGTGAGAGGGAGACCTGGACGTGTCTGTTTCCGAAGTAAAGATTGCCACTGGCGGCATTGAAAAGTTAATTAAATCTTTCCGGACGAGGAGGCCTCCCAGAATACGAGTGATAGATACAACAAAGCGGCGAAATATTATCGATTTTCATTAGCGATGTGTGTGGTAATGCAAGAGGAGGGATGAAGGGTTAAAGAGGCGAGACTGGATATTTGCATTGTGCTGTCGGATTGGACGTTTTGGGGTGTAACGACGTCAATAACCCGTCAATCCGACAGACGATATCGCGAGCACGGCGTGTGTTTTCGGAGAGGGGCTCCAATACGGATGGAATCTCTGATGATGAATGGCCGGACCAACGCGGATGGTATAAAAAATGTATAAATCAAATCGAATCAAAACGGCAAAAGTATTGTTTCGACGGCGGCAAAATGAAGGGAACACAAATATAATGATAATAGAGAGACAAACAAACGCGGATTTGCAGCTATAATAGAACGCCAAGGACTATTTGCACAACTGAATAAATAGTTACCTCGCAAAATATTATGCATCAAAGGTGACACTCATAGCATCGGGATTTTTTTTTTCCATTCCCCGATCAATACTTTCTTCTCATGGAAATTTCTGGGATTGGTGCTCTATCTCTGAAATACACTTAGGATTGCGGAATTATTCCAAGGGCCTTCCTTGATTTACATCTTTTTGCTTTAATAGGAACTGGGGAAGTCAGCATGTTTGATCGAGCAGTACCTGAAATATTTTGAACATACTTTTCATCAGAGTGATGATGATGATCATTGATGCAAAGAGACTTAATAGCATTAATTACTTAGGTCCGTGTATATTGCAATAAGCAGCTTCTTCAAAGAAATAATATCAATATTCTCGAATCTTCAATACATTAAAACAATGTTTTAGTTCCTTCGTAAACTTACAAACTCTGTTAAATGTCAGATGACAGGTCGAAAATTGACTACTTTGATTATTACCTGTATCATAACAATCAGCTGCTTCAAAAAGACTTTTGAATTTACACTAAATCATGAATTCTTAGAAATTGTAAATACGTATATTCATTTTGAATCTTCATTGCTTAAAATAGGCATAAACACAACATAGCTTTCCTTATAATTAAACAACAAAGTTTGGAAAATGACTGTTGATAGGTCGAAAAATAGTGACATAACAATCAGTAGCTTCCAAAAGATTCTTGATTATGGATAGTAATCTTGAATCTTCACCGATTAAATTAAGCAAAAACATTTGTATGCAGCTATTTTGTTTTTATCATAATGTAATAGCAAAGTTTGGTAATTGATAGTTGACACCTGACTTCCACCTAGAAAAAATAGCGACTTCCAAATGCGTCGATATTAAAATAATTAGCTGCTTCCAAAAGATTCTTGAACATGGATATTAATCTTGAATCTTCAACGATTAAAATAAGCATAAATATTTGTATGTACCTATTTATGTTCTGTCACAATTCAATACTAAATGACTGTTGACACAAGATCAAGTAATGACTTCGAATTATGACAACCCGCATTCCCAATAGAATTTCGAATATTAACATTAATCTTGAATATTCTGAGAATAAAATGAGCATTACAACTTGTAACAACATTGATCATTGAAAAATTCATTAAAATGTAAGAAAACAGTAACTTCAGCTTTAAGCGTTTTTTTTAGTATTGTACAACTAGAAATAATGTTTTCTTCATATGGTTAAATCACAGATATGGGAAGGATTATGTAAACAATTATGGTATGGGGATTTCCATATTGAAAATATAAAGCAACAACAATAACACTTGAATCATTTATAACCACTGTCCATTATTGGACCTTGAAATGTACTAAATATTAAGTGAATGTTTCATGTAATTCATGGAAATTGAAGACATGTACTACATTGTTTCGGTTTGCTGTACAAAAATCATCGGTATTAACCTATTTGAGCAACCTGAATGAAGAGGAAGTCAAAGAAGTGTGAACGGTCCAGTTTCTTGGGATTTCGCACATGGATGCCAACCGGGATTAATTACCCGTAACTCAAAGTTTAAACTTCATCCCAGCAAAGGCCTCTTGTTACCAAAACACAAAGCACGTCATCGCGCAAAGTGCAACGTCTCCCGTTGGTGCTAGTATAAGGTAAACCCTTCTCTAACATCTCAACCACATATATTATGCAGATTGGACAAACGCTGTAATTTTCATGGACAGAGTGTGGGTTGCGCATTAACATGTAAAAACCCTTTTACGTTCGTTAAGGGAGAGCGAAAGGGGGACTCCCGCCGTCCACCCTGATTTACTTTTTACCCTTCTGGGAAATGGAATAAAGCAGAAATAGAATTGCGAGAAGAAGCGTTTTGTCGTTATTTTTTTAACATTTCCTGATTGAATGGCGGCACGAGTGACGCAAATGATTAAGGGATGTTGTCGAGCTCATATATAGGGAAAACCTGCATAAACTCCGAGCGTTTTCATCTCAAACCAGAGATATATGGGTCAAAGGTTACGCACCACACAGAGGATGAAGTGCGAACTGAATAATGAGCAAGCAAATGCATTATCACCGGAGCCAAAAGGGACGAGTATTCCAACAGAAGTTGTTTTGGTTTTCCTCCAGTCCCTTTTCATCCACTTTTTTTTTGCGCATTGTCTTTAATGCGAACTGCATTATGCAACAAACAAAAACGCAAAGTCCTTTATGCCCCTTTCATACGCAGCCCTAAAAATAGAGTGAAATGCATTTACACGTGGGTGGGTTGTTTTTCGTTGCAGGAAATGTTTTAATTAAATTTTCCAGTAAAACCAACGACAACAACAGCAAAAAAACAACACTCTGCCTGCTAACAATTTGATTACAAAACAAAACTCGCCGACAATTGCCTTCCCAACGATGTTGAATTGCGAAAGCTATTTTTGCGGTGGAAGCAAAACTGGATCGCGGCTCGTTAATGAACTTACAGCGAAACAACAAATCCAGTTTCCAAAAACGCTCGAATTGAAATATAAAACCGAAAACCACCAGACGATTCGCATTTAAACGTAAACTCAAGGCTTTTCAATGAAAATCACGCACACACGTCCAATGAGATTGTATTTACAAACAATTCCCGGAGCCGCGTTTTATTTTCGAAGCCGACCATTTTCATTCATAATTTATCGCCGGCAGCTGCGGAATTTCAGGTGAAACTGTTTTTCGTTTCACGCTGAAATAAACGTTAAAACGTTGCGCCGTTAAAATGATAGCGGTTAGTCCATAAATAATGGCACAATTAAAACAAAAAGCTCGGAAAACAAAGCGCAGTGCAGGAAATGCGTATGCAAATAAATGCGTGACCCTTGACCGGTGAAGCTCGGATTTTATTATAATCAATCGATTAATCACCGCCCAAGTATTCGTATAAGAAATCGGATAGGCTTCTCCCATTGAAAAAGCCGACCGGAACACGAACATTTTCTAAAGAAATCGTTGCGTTCTAGTAATTTAACAAACGGACAGAACAAACACGATGAACCAATTCCGCTTTGATGGAAAATAATTACTCAATACGTAAATAATCAGTTTTAACAAAAATAACCGTGATAACATCGAATTTTTCAAGTCTAACATTCTATATAACATTACTAACTCATGAATTCTTAGAAATTAGAAATTGTAAATATATTCATTTTGAATCTTCATTGCTTAAAATAGGCATAAACACTTATAAAAATGATCTTAGCTTTCCTTATAATTTAACAACAAAGTTTGGAAAATGACTGTTGTCGAAAAATAGTGACTGAGAAATGTGTCTATACTATAACAATCAATTGCTTCCAAAAGATTCTTGATTATGGATAGTAATGTTGAATCTTCACTGATTAAATTAAGCATAAATATTTGTATGCAGCTATTTTGTTTTTATCACAATGTAATAGCAAAATTTGGTAATTAATAGTTGACACCTGACTTCCACCTAGAAATAATGAGCTATTTCCAAAGATTCTTGAACAAAGATATTGAATCTTGAATCTTCAATGATTAAAATAAGCATAAATATTTGTATGTATCTATTTTGGTTCTGTCACAATTCAATATCAAAGTTTACTAAATGACTGTTGACACAAGATCAAGTAATGACTTCGAATTCCCATTCAAAAAGCCGACCGGAACACGAATATTTTTTAAAGAAATCGTTGCGTTCTAGTTATTTAACAAACGGACAGAACAAACACGATGAACCAATTCCGCTTTGATGGAAAATAATTACTCAATACGTAAATAATCAGCTTTTACAAAAATAACCGTGATAACAACTTATCGAATTTTTCAAGTCTAACATTCTATATAACATTACGCAATTTTCTATTGTTGCTTACATCATTGTTTAGATGCAAATAGATGACTAATGTAAACAAAGTTGTAATATGAAATTACACGTTTAATGTATCAACAACTGATGTATTTCATTTATAATATTCATAAGTTTTGATGGATTGGACGAAATGTTTGTGAATTGTTAATGTGTTAAAGGACTTTATGTAATTTATTATGCAAGCACGGAGATTTGAGATGTGCGTTGAATCGTAAACATTGGTGGATTTCGAGGAACGAATTTGTGGGAGGCAATAATGGAAATAAAAGTTGGTTCGAAGCTCGAAAGGAAATACATTTATACATTTCCATACCGTAATGGAAAAATCTCATAAATAATTTAAGCAAATGAAATATACGTAATGGCCCTTTGTTTTTACGTTGGAAATGGAGAAAAACAAAATATTTTTCGGTTTAAATGTAACTTTTATTTATTTTATTTTGGATGCAAATGGTACCTGTTAGATTATGAATGTCGATGATGCGAAGTACCAGTTAAACAGGAATCTATCGACGTTCTGAAAACACTGAAACGAAGAACCGCACTTTGTGTTTTGGTTGTAAAGTAAAGAGTCTTTTTAATTTAAATTTTCAGGACACGACACGGATGAGAAGAGTCTTTTGTAGTGAAATGTCGCACCTACGCAATTCCAATTGCATGCTGCTCATCGACAATAGGCTTAAATTGCGTGGAATTCAATTGATGAAACGCGCGATGTTTGAAAACTTTACAAGAAACAACGCACGATGGATGAGGATGGTTGGCTACTACTTGGCAAGCTGAAGAATAGAAGGTGCTGCTTCTACATCTAGAGCTCGAGTGAATGAATCATGATGAAGTAATGGTAGAGCTATGAACGGTTTAGTGGTGGGACAAACGCGCGGCATAAACAAACCCGTGTGTTCGTCGGGCATTCCACAAAGATTCACGCGCATGCCTTTCGTACTGGAAGGGTGATTATTTCAAACGCACCCCCTCCCCACCTTCGTTGCGAAGGGATGGAAACGAAGGCTGTGGAGGAGGAAGAGAAGAATAGGAGGCGGCGGTGGCAGCAATAGTGCACAGGAAAAAAAAACACACCCTCCGTGTTTTTACTTTCCACCCTCCCACGACACACCGCACGTCCTGGGGTCTAATTTTAGAAGCCGTTCCATTCACACCGAAACTTGGAACAGGTGTAGTGTGCATGTAACTTTCAGCATTATGTTTTCGCAACTAAATGTTCATATCTAAGCTATCCGTGAATATAACAGTTCACCGAAAACGGGCTGAGATAAAGCTAAGAACAACCTGTGGTTTCTATATCACAGCAAAACCCTACAACAAAAAAACACACACAAACAATTCAACTCACAACAACCACACTGATTTAATTTCGTTTATAAACAAAGTTCATAATTACATTTGCAATGCTTATGTTTTTAGCTAATAACTTATTTTTAGTACAGATCTCATTGCAATTATTCAAATGTATGCAGACTACTGCTCGTTTCTTTGTATAATCCGCTCCGAACCAATTTAGAAAACAAATTGCTTTTCAAATATTCATTGCTTGAAACGTAACATGTTTTCTGAATATCAAAGGGAAATTGGGAAATTCGCTACGATATTTCCCAGACCAATTTTCTTCGACATTCTACATCATGTCTTCATTTAAAATAAGTTTAATTATATTTAAAATTTATATATACTTTAGTGAAATAACAGGATTTTACAGTACAATTTAAAGATTAAAGCGTTATTTGTAAGATTGAATGATCTGACCTTATATGATGCATGGATCGTAGAGTCAAGAAGATGACTCAAATACAAACACTTAGTTCAGATACGGATTCTTTTAAATGGTGAAGAATACTTATCATTGTGCACAACCGCTAATCCACACATCTTCTTCTCCTTATCACACGGTTTCCTGTTGGTTCTGGTCGTCGTGATAAGGGAACAAACATAATACGACTAATAAAATGCGCAGTTTGTGCAGTTGTTGAAACACATTTGTACATTTAGTCAAGAAATTACGAACAGTGGAAAAGCACTACAGTTCGTTAGGTTTACTCAACAATAATATCAAATTTAGGTGACAGTATTTACATTAAAATAATTAACTTTAATTTATGTCTAGGAAATTCATTGTTTATGTGTATAAATGTACAAAAAAATGCTTTATTAATAATAATTTTTAAAAAAAGAAGAAATAATTCTAATAAGTTTGTATCAAAAACAAGTTATTTTAGGACAGAAATAGTCTATAGCCCTTTGCAGCAATAGTATTTTGTATTTCTCCGGTTTTCATGGTATAAATTTAAATTTTTTGTTACAATAAATATAATTAATATTAAATTATTTTAACAGTTGCTTATACAAAAATTTAATGTATTTACTTGTAATAAGGAAAAATGCACGATAGATCCTTGACGGGACGAAAATGGCAGTCGGTTTTTGAGTCAAAACGTATTGAGACAAGAAGGCAAAAGGAAAGAGAGATATGTTTTTTTCGCAAGCAGAGAAACCGGTCCGAAGAAAACCGTAAAACAAATGAACCAAATTTAAGGCTAAAAGCGGGGACCGTTTTATACAGAAACAATTATTTCGATTTAATAAAGCTCCGAGGAGCTCGAGAAGGGGCCCCACTTTAAACTGGTACAAGAACTGGTCTCCTCGGGACACTTTTTTAAAAACTTTAAATAAATCCGACCCGGAGACTTCGACGCTCGCAGTTTCGATTGTATCATAGTTTCAAAAGAAAATTCAGTTGCAGCATAATACAAAATTCAGCTGCTTTCAGTGTATTCACACTAAGCGAAATGTAAGACAAGAATCCCAGGTGTACTATCTAATATTGATACATGATAATCAAGTGTAGTTGGAATATTTGAATGACTTTTATTTATTGTTAAGAGTAGTGTGGATGCAGCGTTTTACATGTATACATTTAGAGTGTCCAGTAAAATTACTGTACAAGTGCAAGAAATAATTAAAAGGGCAGAAAGCCCTTTGGCCCAATAAAGATGTTTAAATTTAATGAAATAATAAAAATATATACACCCATACCTCGCTTTACGGCCTAGATACGTTCCACGAAACTTGGCCGCAAAGCGAAAAGCCGTATAAGGAATCAATTATTGCGCTTGCGCAAGATTGGCAACATGTAGATATATCGACATCGAAAAAAAGTTTGTTTTGGCCGTTATAGCGAAACATTTTAGGCCGTAAATCGAAAACGTGCCGTTATAGCCGTATAAAGAGCGGCCGTATAGCGAGGTATGGGTGTATTCATAAAATCCATCCGTATGAGAACAGATTACTGAAATAAATATCAAAAATATTTGCTGTAGTTCTAGTACATTACACAATACTCGTGCATTGAAAAATACTTTGCAAGTAATCATTAGAAGTGAACAAGTTACGCATTCATAACTGGACAATTTGCTGGGTTATTTTAAACATGTTTAGATTGAGAGTGTCAACTATAGAGATAATCTGTCCTCGGTTAATTCGAACGCACGGAGGGGTTAGGGAGCAAGCAATAAAAATGCATGATCCAGTTGAAACAAAACAAGCAGTGTATATTATAAATAGGAACGTCTCTTGCTGTTATATTTAGGAGGAGAGTGAATAAATTTAGAAAATGAATAGTTCGGATATTTCCCACAAGTAAAAATAATAAATTTTTCATCCTTGCCCCGTAGCGCTGCGATGCGAGAAGCTGTTAGTAAATCTCTCCTTTTTTCCGCCCGTGCAGCCTTCCTTTTGAAGTCCCCCCCCCCGCTTCTCCCGACCCTTTATTTTCGTATTTATAACATACAAACAAATGCACTTCAAAGACCCCAACGTACACTCGACAAATATTGCTTGCTAACAATTTAATTAACGTACGAAAGAAAAGTACGAGCAACTCCTCTTTCAATCACCTTTTTCCCCAAAAAAAAAAGTCCTTTATGCATTTACCTGAGCCAAAAGCCTAACTGTAAAAAAAGAGGATTTTTTTTTTACAAATATGTAACCTAATACTTTACAGGAGAGAAACAAAATATGTTTTTAAGAAAATGCTTTATCTCTTATGAAATAACTGTAATTACAAAATTATAATTACCGAGGTGCACAATCACTTAACGAGGTACACACCTCGGAGTTTTGTTTGCCGAGGAGATAAGAGATGCGGCTGTTTGCGCGGAGGAAAACCTCTGCTAATGGGATTTAATATTACATGTTTGAAATCTAATTTCGAGACGGGGAAGTATCGATTCGGCTGGAGGATTAATTAAAGCTGGATGCCTCAGGCTTTGCACTGCAGGACAGACGAATGCATCTGGATGTATCGGGGCTGTGGTTACTCCTTTACCTGTTCTTTTCATCGTCTCCTTATTAATTCTTGTAATATCGCTTCTTGCAGATTCAAGATCAGATCAAATTTATTGGCGAACTGGTTAATAGGTTTCGAACAATGGAAGCGACAGGTGTCTGCTGCTAGCAGCCTGCAGCCGTCATCGAGTTCTTCCGCAGGGACCCAGACGTATTGAAGTTTGTTTCAACCACGTCTGCTCAGCACAATCGATCCCCACAAACCCATTCAAGATGGAAATATTCAGAGAAAACTTTATTCGCAATCAAGCACATACCATTATATCAAGCCAATTAATTATACTTAATAATAACTAAATGAACTGAAATCTATATCAGTTAATATATTTTGTATAGATCTTAAGTGTAGTATGTACAGAATTGATAAACCTATTGATCATATCCCAAAGTCATTCAAGATGTAGTATCAAAGCTTATATGTAAATGGGAAAATTAATAACCTAATGTTAATTTATAACCTTTTTGAAGTACAGAAAGACCTATGATTTATAGCCCATTGCAGTTATAGCCTTATATTCATAATGCACCCAAACCTCGCTATACGGCCGCTCTTTATACAGTATTTCGCTATAACGACCCTCTTCAATTAAGGCACGTTTTCGATTTACGGCCTAAAATGTTTCGCTTATAGCAAAAAACTTTTTTCGATGTCGATATATCTACATGTTGCCAATCTTGCGCAAGCGCCATAATTGATTCCTTATACGGCCTAGTTTTGTGGAACGTATCTAGGTATGGGTGTATATGAATTAAAGCAAAAATCAAACAAAATATCAAACTACAAGTCTAAATCTGAACCTTAAAATATTATAATAATAACAGTTACTTTATATTTTACGTTTCAATCTGTTATGTAAATAACCAAAAGTTAATTCAGAATGTTACTATATAAATTATATAAGTACTAAACTTGTTAAAGAAATATTTGTAAGTAAAAGTATATACTTTAATTAATGTTATTCAGCAAAGAAAGCTGAACAAATCAATATATATATCAAATCATAATGCTACCCTATTAAGTATATAGTTGTTTAAGTTATTAAAGATAAATTTATAAGTAAAAGTGTATACTTTAATCAAATATATAAGAAAATTCAGTCTTTTAAATTTATGTTAACAATTAGTTTATAAATGAATTAAAAATTACAAACTAAATAATTGCAAGCTGCGCAATACATCAAACTGAATATTCAATGATCCTTAAAATTTGCAACTGGCTCTTCATAATTCACGTTTTAATCTGTTCGCAGTTCCGGTTAAACTGTTCGCGTTCGGCGCATTAAATAATGCATTTCAAATTCATACGGGTTTGCTAGAATCCATTCATTATTTAGCTGCACCGTCGTCAAGTCCACGGATTAATGGTCGCAATAACGTGTACCTCTTTCTCTCATGTATTTATGATATCGGTGTATTGAAGCATCGATTGGAACTGGAATAATGCAAAGAGAGAGAAAAAAAATGCCCCTTTTGCATTAACCGAATGTTAAATGAAACATGCAAGTGTATACACGACAAGAGCAACAAAGGAGAAAAATAAAATAAAAACGAAAGAGAGAATCGAAAACAAGAGCTAAATGTCAAGATTCCAACCTTGGTGGGTTTCCTGAACGAAGCAGCAGTCTGTTGTTCGCTCCGAAGATCGAGATCTTAATTGGAAATCCACAAATCTTTCATCAAAGCAAACCGAATATCCTACAGTTCCCTTCGGTCGTCTTTCTTTGGCAATACGTTTAAAGTTCATTAAAAGCAATTCACTCGCATCTTCAAACATACAATGAATGCTCAAAGAGTATTAAGATTTTGATAAAAAAAAATGCTTTGATTTTCGAATGTAAAGTATTTATAACATTTACGTAATTGGATTACTAAAATAAATAGGATACATAAAGTAATTTCATCTTAAAAACATTACATATGACATTTATTTCTTGCTTTCCAATTCCTAGCTTTGATACATCTGTTACTGTCACATTTAACCAACGTTTCTAAACCTACAGGTTATAATCAGATCTATTATGAGCAAATTACAACACCTTAACATAATGAATAATCCCGCCTGCGCCTCGCAACATCCATCGCAACGCTCAGCCTTGCCCCGTTACGTAAGAACACCAACAATTGATTTAATTATGTCGACACGAATGTTTAACCGGCATGAATCGTTCCACTAGCAACGCAATTAACGGAAGATACAATTAAGCATCGCACACAAACACACACAAGACAGTAAGCATTAAGAGAATTATAGGAATCTGGATCGCTTACCCATCGAAAACCGAGTCTCATGATCTCCGGAGAAATGGAAAGTCGACTCACCTGCAACGCAAAGAAATAATGGATATTAATGCCGAGAAAAATTTTTGTGGGGAGCGAAAAAGTACGAGAAAGATGCAAAAGTTGTTGTTTTTCATGGGTTATAAGATGGGAGCGAAGTTGGGAAGCGAAGCATTTGCATAATAGAATTGTATAAAAGCTGAACCCTGAAATATATGGCATCGGTTTGCTTCTTCTATTCGTCGTTACTCATGCTTTTTTTTGTGCTCTCCTTTTCATTCTACTTTGCTACGTACACTTCTCGGGGATGAAATCCACCCCTTCATTTTAGGGACGTTTTAATCGATACCAGCACGACACAAACTCATAGCAGACGGTGAAAACACACACACACAATCAATATATTGAAGGTAATTCAATGGAACGTGTTTTTTTTTATGGAGGCATAAAACAAAATGAAACCGCTATATTATATCATATGATTGATATATTCGCTCAAATATTTGACGAGCATTATATACGACACCTAATTCATCCCCCGTCCAAACACCATTTTGATCCAAGGTCCATAACATAAACATCAAATAAAATTGCGGATTAAACCACTTCCCTCTTTGTTCTCTCTACCTATAACCCAGTCCAGTTCACGTGATCTGCAGATACACCATACTTTACGGACCAAGAAAATTACTCTATTTCGTACCCGGTCTATAACATAAACATTGAACTAGCGCTACACGGGTATCCATTAAACAATAATTTACGTCCCATTTGACACGCTAAGCATTGGCAGTTTAAGCTGCTCATTATTCTTCCGTTAAATATTGTTTATATTGCGGCGTCAGATAAACTGAGACGGATACCGTAAACTGCAAACATTACGTGCAAATTGCATAAACTGACAATTAGATTATTTGAAACCTCAATCTTAAGTCAAATAATATTATGTAATACTTAATAGTAGATTCTCACAAACTAGTTTATTTGAAATCACAACGTTAAGGAAAATCATAACAGTTTCGCAACCTTTTTTATTTGTAATTGCAAAGAGTATTTCACCAATTCCTTGCTTTGACAAAAGATAAATGTTATCATTTCGAGACTCATAAGTTGAGAAACATTTAAAGCAATAAACTTACCAAAAAAGAGAAATCGTTAAAAACTTAGTTTCTATGTTACATTGCCAATATTAGTTCTTGTTTAGTAATTTTAATGCAGAAAAATCATATATATTATACTGAATGTTGTAATAATTATAAAATGTAATAATAGTAAATTAATAGGCGAAAAGCCCTTTGTAATAGTTGATTTTTATTTATTTAATTATTATTTTATGAATAACTTATGTTACATTAATTTGTTTGCAACTATTACTATAGATATAATTATTCTTTAATAAGTAAATTTTACATTACTATTACAATAATAACAAACAGGACAGGCAAAGCTATTGTGAATAGCCCTTTGCAGTATTAGATTTTTTTAAATGGAAATTGAGGAAAAAGTAACTAAATAAAAATTATTATTTATATAATTATAGTTCATATTTCATTTTTTACAATTATGAAATACTTAATTCACTTCAAGAATAATGAAGAATTCTTCAATATTTTTTCTTTTAACTTCAATTTAATTTGTACTTGAACGAGTGGTAATGGAAACTCAATAAATACCGCACTTAATCAACGTTTATTTTTAACAACTGTTAGCAGAAAACATATGTTCAAATTACAGTTGAAATTACAAAAAAAGGAAGAAAGATCGACTGTAAAACACCTAATAATGATTTTATCCTTTCGTGCGCTGTTTAATCATTCCACCCCCTTTTTCCATACAGAATAGATGGCGTGATTAGTAATACTATTTACACCGAAATACGTACAAATAAATGGCCGCGCCTAAAAGCCACCCCCGCCGTCGCCGTTTTCCCCCTGCTATTCAATTTGGCCGCCCCTAGGTTGCAAAGGGGGAAAAGCGAAGAAGTACCAAAAAAAAGAGAAGTAAAATAGGCACACGGACGAGCATATCGCGTTTCGTATGCAAAAGGATTAATCGAAAGCTCGATTTCAATCTTGTTACCGAACGCAAGACAAACACGCTGAAATTGAGATGCGCACAGGTGGTTTACATAAAACAAAAACCGAAAGGGAATGCGGAGGTGGAGGAGAGAACGACGACTCGAAACCAATCGAGAAACTTAATCCGGGATTTCGATTGATCCGCGCTGAAATGAAATTGTTATCCGCGACGATTCAACGTTTTAATCCATACGCGGCGGTAGCAGATTCATTTAATCTATTGTAGTTTGTTTCAATAAGCTGCAGTTATATTTGTAAGAGATTTATAATTAAAGTGATACATCCAAATAGTTAAGTACATTCATACCTCGCTATACGGCGGCTCTTTATACGGCATTTCGCTATAACGGCCCTCTTCAATTAAGGCACTTTTTCAATTTACGGCCTAAACTATTTCGCTATAACGGCAAAAGACACTTTTTTCGAAGTCGATATATCTACATGTCGTCAAGGAATTAATATTAACAACAATGAACTATGTTTGGAAAAAAATATGGCCAGAATGTGTAAAAAGTACCGATGCAGAAGTTAATTTCCTTCCTGAAATTAAGCAAAACATTTTGAATCTAGCACATGATCTCGGCTTTGAAGGTTTGAACGAACGTGATGTGCTTGATCTACTTGAAGCTGATAGGGAACCCCTTTCATAAGAGGAACTCTTTCAGTTGCAAGCAGAACCAGCATTTGATGAAGAGACAGAGTCTGTTGTATCCAAACAGCTAACATCAAAAAAAATGTCGAAAGCTTTTTCCTATTTCGAACAAGGAATAAACATCCTACTTGAAAACAATTCTGACGTCGAACGTAACGATAAAGTTTGTTGAGGAATTAACTCAGCCATTAGCTGTTATAAATCACTGAAGAACGAAATAGACAAGAAAGCAAGACAAACAACGTTGGACATTTTTTGTAAGCCAGATCCATCTTTACCAGCGAAAAATGATGACGACAGTCATCTGCAGGTTACCACTTCTTCATCGTCTTCAGGTTAAAGCCATTTAAATACATTTTATGTAACATGAAGTTGTTTCATTTTTGTTCATAGATTATTGTTGGTTTTTGGAGTTTGTTATTATTTTATGTACAAATGTATGTACTTGTTATGTATGTATTTTTTATTTAAATTAAATAAAAAGATAAAATGCATTTTGAATGATCAACCACATATTTAACAAATTTAGAACCGATTCCATTAAATTTGTATTAGACAATTAGTCTAAATTTCGTTATACGGCTTTTCGCTTTACGACCAAGTTCCGTGGAACGTATCTAGGCCGTAAAGCGAGGTAAGGGTGTATTACATGGAAAATTTACTGTAACGAGTAGAAGATTTTATTCAACTAGTAAACTGACATATGGTCAATAGCAATTTGCAGCAATTGAATTGAATTTTTATACATCTTTAACTTTGTAATTGTTGTTGCAATAATGAAAAAAATGAACATTGATAATACTAATATTGGTTTACACTACAAAGCAAAATGATACATCTAAAATTGCGATTCATGAAAATAACGTAAAATAGTAGAAGTAGATTTTCTTCATTTTTGAACTTTTACATCAGATAAATCTTAATATATTAATAATTTAGTTTAGTAAACAACAACAAGATAATAACAAATTGGTGGTAAATTTAATGATAAAATTATAAATCTCAATTCCTGAAATCCAACATTTGAATACTTCATAAAATAGAGCAGATATACCAAACTTCAGAACTTTGAAGCATCAGATACATTTTACCTAAAAGAACATTAGATATAATTTGTGAAAATCTGAAATAATTGATGAATTTGAAAAAAGAGTTAATATAGTAATCTCTTAACTGGACAACTTTAATTTAGTCTACTTAAGCTTAGTCTACTTATACTTAAAGCAGACTATTGTTACTTCAAGCTTATAATTGTATATAATAATTGTAATCAAACTACATTGCCTTTTTTAAATATAAAGGTCTATTGACAACATTTTTCTCCAATTGATTATTTGATGTATTCTTGACTTAATTACAATACTGAGATATTTATGCTCTAATAAAAACTGTAGTAGTTATGCTAAAGCAAATATTATAAATAAACAGTTACATTAGTATTGTTTTTGACATTGGACAATCGATTTGGTTTAGTTTTTGCAGACAATCAATTTGATTTACGAAACAACGAATCAAGTACAGCTGCCCTTAGGTCCATTCTTGTTTTTCTAAGGTATAGTTATTCTTTTTCTTTGTATTAATTCGATTAGTGGGTGGTTTCCCTTCTCCTTTGGGATGCAAGAACAAAAAAATATATAAAAGTCAGGCAATAACTTCGTCCAGTTGACGGAAAATGTCTGCACGTCACATATACACATCAAAAAAGAAAAGAAAGAAGCTCGGACGACGTAAATTTTTCGCTCGTTTTGTCCCTTTTACACGAATCAGATTGAAAAGGATCGCATATGCGAAATCCGATGTAAACACAGCTGGCCAGACAATGGATTTATCGCGTACAGTTTTCTGCGAGGGATATATTTTGTTTTACTTCCATCGTCGGATCATTTTTCAGGGACAAATTCGTCCGTCCTTTCAACCGTTCCTTTTTCATCATCGTCCGGCCCAACACTGCACTGCAAAGGAAACGTGCGCGCTGAAAAAAACATGAAATAAAACAAAACGGATCGAATGAATGCGTTGCCTTTTTGTTCCGAATCCAATAACGCAGACGACGGAGTGCTTTCATTACTAGAAACGATGACTCCCCCATCAATAATACAGCATTAATTCAATTATCCTCGGGATTCTGTTGCGTTATCGCAAACTGAAAAAAAACTATAAATGTAACTCGATCCTTCTTCTGCTACTTCTAAGGCTGCTAAGTCCAATAATTCGAAGCACAAATACCTGAAGAGGTTACGGATACAACAGCATACAAATGGGTGCAAGGACCTCACCCATTTACTCATGCTAATGAACTCCTTAAACGAAAATCACAGACTCGTCGTGTTAATGATACAAATCGATAGTGTCTCCACGGAGTTTGCAGGAAATTAAAAGAAAAAAAAACCTTGGAAATTCACAAAGGGCTTTTGCGTTTTTTTTTTGTTGACGTCAATCTGCATTGTAGATTCGCGAAATTTGCAAGCGAGATCAAAAGGTATAAAATGGCTTTTGCGAATATGAATATAATTCGAGGGACCCCAGGATCGTTCTTTTATTTCAAATACATTCATTTGTACAACGAAAATATAAATGTTCATTAATCGTTTTATTATACAAATTGTTATATATGTAATCAAACAAATAGCTTTTTAATTGAGAATAAATAACCATTCATACTAATTGCTATTAACTACATTCAATACTTTGAAAAATGCTTTTTAAATTAACATTTATTATAAATAATAGGTTTTTACTAATTTTTTTTTGTGAAACTTCTTAAAAATGTCCTTATAAAGATAATACTGTCCTGAAGTAATGATAATACACAAATTGTTTTAAGAATTTGAAGAAAGTTAAATCTTGCATAATAATTCTTTGAAATTAAAGGTCTTAAAAAATCCTTACAAAGATGATACTCTCCTAAAGTGATCAAAAGTGGTTTTGAGAATTTGCAGAAATTGAATGATCATTGACAGGATAAGTCTAATTAAAGATTTAACTGTTACTAAATTCTTGAAAACATAATTGAAATTAAACGTATTCAAAAAGTCCTTACAAAGATGATACTGTCTTAAAGTGATCATAGAATTGAAAAGTGGTTTTAAGAATTTGGAGAAAGTTAAATCTTGCATAATAATTGACGTGATAAGTCTAATTAATGATTTAACGGTTAGTAAATACTTAAAAACACAATTGAAATTAAAAGTCTTAAAAGAGTCCTTACAAAGATGATACTGTCTTAAAGTGATCATAGAATTCAAAAGTGGTTTTCAGAATTTGCAGAAACTTAAATCTTGAATAATAACTGACGTGATACGTCTAATTAAAGATTTAACGGTTAGTAAATAGTTAAAAACACATTGAAATTAAACGTCTTAAAAGAGTCCTCACAAAGATGATACTGTCTTTAAGTGATCAAATAATACAAAAGTGGTTTTAAGAATTTGCAGAAAGTTAAATCTTGAATAATAATTGACAAGATAAGTAAAAGATTTAACGGTTCATAAATTTGAAATTACATGATCACTTCAAGACAATATTATGTGTAATTATAGAAATTATTATCTGGTTTGATGTTGGTAAACTTAATGAGTAGATAAGATAGAGAATAGATCAAAGTGCATTAAAGAATGTTTGGTAATCAGATAAATTAGGTCTCTCTTTTTACTTTGATTGCTTTATGAAATAAACATTTGAATCATTTTACAATCTATTTTCAATAATATTATTATTAGCCACCAAAAAGTGACCTACTATTTAACAAAATCTATTTTTATTTTATGCAAACTTTAAATCGTGAAAATTTTCGAAAAAATAACTTGATATTTTCAATATCGCACATTGCTGCAAATACCAAGAATAAATAAAACATGATCTATGTTGGGTTTTGACTCATATATAAATCAAAAGAGAACGCTCATTATTTAATAATCCAAGCATAAGTCATGCAGATAAATGCTATTATTATAAACAGTTAACGTCTTTATTGCAGCATTGCTGTTCTTTTCTTGAACACTGACTGAATCATCGTTTTCATATAACAACCCAATGCCACACTGCGGTTTACAAAAGGAGCCTCTCCGAAGCCTTTTATAGTCGGGGATTGTATTAATTCGCAAAATCACTTAGACGAAAAACTATTTCACTCGTCTGATAAGTAAATGCAACTTTTACTATTTGTTTGACAAGTTCAAGATTCGTTTCAACAATTGTTGATTAGATTTTGAACAAAACCATGAAATATTCGTAGCCACCCACCAAACACAATACTATTTACCTGTTGCCATGGTTTTTTCTAAAATTGGAGCAATTTTGTTGTTCATTAATTGTAAATTTATTGGTTATAACGTTACTTTTTTATGACGTTATAACCAAGTTTACTTACTAAGGTTTTCAGTTTAATTACTGTAAAAAAGTTTTAATGCAGTCTTTTAATAACAACGATTCTAAAGTATTTAATTGAATGAACGTAATTTTGTTTGAATATTAATAATTCTGATGAGAAGAAAAGAATATTTAAAATTGCAATAATTAATAAAAGAATCTATAATTTATTACATTTTCACTTGTTTGTTATAGATTTTCGAATGGTTGTACTTGATTTTTTAAGTAAAACCAATGCACTTCACTATTATCAGACAAATAATTGTAATAATACGAGAATTTTTCTTTTTGAAAACTAAAAATAGTCAAAATTAGTTTCTACATATATATATGAATTTATCTATTGCAATTAAAATTAAAATATAATGAAAATCTTTTATAGTTGACACTTTTAAGCTGTTAGCAGACAGACACGTATAATTGTTATTAGAAAAGAATTCTTCTCTTATAAATTAAAACTAGTTGAGATTAATTTCATGAAGAATGTACTAAAATACAAGTTTAAATATAATCCAAATCTTGTGTAGTTGACATTTCTAAACTATTTACAAACGTATTTTTCTGTTTGTGGAAAACTGGAATAAAATCTGTTTGCGTTTCATGTTATATTTAGAATTGCATGCACTAAATTTTCAAGTTTTACTTGATTTTTAAGCAAACTAGAAAACAAGCAATTACAAAGTCGAAAGTATTTACAAAGTAAGACATTATTAAAGACAAAAGTGACTAACTTATTGTTTCACAATCAATTATTTGCTATTGAAATTTACGTTAAATTATTAATTTGAAATTCACGTTAAATTTTCAGGATTAGACATTTTTGGTAAATTTAGGTTTTGAAATTTAGGATAAATCTTCAATTTTTTAAATCTACGGTAAATTTTCACTTTTGAAATTCTCGGTAAATTTTTGGTAAATCATCAATTTTTGATTACGGTAAAGTCTCAAATTTGCGCTAAATTTTCACTTTTTGAAATTTGCATTAAATTTTCACTTTTTGAAATTTATGGTAAATTTTCACTCTTTGAAATTTTCGGTAAATTTTTGCTATTTTTTTTAAATTTACGAACGAACCGTTGATCTCACGAAGATGGGAGTAGGCTCGTTGGGAAGGAGAGTTCCTCGCCTTCAATTTGAGCCATCAAAGGTGTATGTGAATTGCGTAGTAGTGAAGTAATCGACAAAAAACTCGCCATCAGATAAAAATATCTGCAGAGCGGGTGGTGAATGCTATTTACAGGACTCTCCTCTTTCTGTCTTCACTCTCTCCCCGTGGGCGACCAATTGAATAAGCGTTACACGGTAATTTGTCCCCGGGGCGCAATAAATCCCAGGTTTCAGGAGCAGCACTTTCAGCTAATTATTATTCCGTCAAGTAACTACATGCGTGCTGCGGCGGGACACGTGTCGTCAGCTACCCCATACCTGTAAATCTTCACGCACCAATGCGAACTTCTTCAGCACTTCAGTCTACCTGCCATTCTCTAGATTTCGCTAAATCTTTGAAACGTTCCGAAGGGGAAAAGCAGAACATAAAAAAGCATATATATATATATATTCGAAACAAGACACTCCTTTTAGAAGTCCTCCGAGACAAATACGGGGGGCATTTTTATTTAGGGATTAGTTGTACATTTAAACTTAATCCCCTCAAAGACGGCCGACTGCAGGAAACGAAGCAGCTGCGTCCTCTCTCCTCCTCCTTATCCTCCACCTACTTCTACTCTTCATCGGCAAATAGTTTTTCGTATGACATGCAAATTTCGCCCGATTGCGATCGCCAATTTTCCACCCGTTTGAACAAGGCAATAGCGGATTATTGTTGATGCCAATTCGCAGTCGCATTTAATTGCTAGTTACGTACGCTATTAATTACGATGACCGAACTTTATATTCCCGTGTACGATTCCAATTATTCCGAACATTGTTTGCTCAACATTTTCGGCAAACTGTTATTGTGCCCCGTGCATAACAATTTTTTGTTTCGTGTACATTTCTATCCCGAATTATCCCGTGCGGATGTATAGAATTTAATGGTTTGCATTTGCAAACGTGATGATGATGATGCTGGAGGAATTACGGAAAAACGCTGACGGAAATCCTCCTAATATTTGCCAGTTTCTTTCCGTTCGCAATCAGTCGATTTTTCTCCAACTTTTTTTTTTCGTAAATTTATTTTTCAATTTTCCTCGACAGTTTCCCCCCAGTTTTTAATTGAATTTCGCACCGATTGATTCGGATCGGCAACGATGCATACGCTCGGTGCCCGTCAAACTGGCAGTGGCTTTTGGGTAATTGCAAATATTGATTTTGCACGACGAATAATTTATTAGCTTTAACTATATGGACAAGTGCTTCAACGTTCCGCAAAATATTAGCTCTGATAGTGGTGATAATCTGGCTCTGCGGATTAATGATATTCCCATTTCAGCTGTGACACCGAAACCAAGTTACTCTGACGTAAGCATCCGGGACTGGCATAAACAAAGCGTGGGAAAAGTGCAAGAGACTTCTAAATAATCGATGCTATGGTTGTATGGGACAAGCTTATATGCATTTCCAACATTAAGACATCCAGACAAATTGCAGGCATTTTCAATAGCTAACCATGAAGAAATCAACATAAGACATACAATTGCAAGTATACAGAGTTTGACCATTATTTATGGCAATATGAAAACAATTCAATAAAAGATATTTCCGAGCAGTTTTAACTATAACTGATGAAAAAGCACTTGCTTTTATATAAATTTATATATACATTGTGAGTCTACTTCATTTGCCCGACTACATCAAATTCCCGACATCCGTTAGCCCGACATTCGTTATCGCGAACATTTTATTAGATTTTGGATGTTGTGCAACGATGTTGGTAAACAGTGACAACACTGTACGCTGCGTGTCTTAGACATGCGAAATTCATGCTAATTGAGGAATTAAACGAGAGAAGGAAGAAAATAGTTGAGTAAAAGATGAAATAGTTGTGATTTCCTTAATGTCCGAAAGGACAGATTGTATATGTCGTGGCAACGGGACACACACCAAATCAAAAAGTAAAATATATCTACAGTAATTCCTTCAAAGGCCATACTGTTCTTTGAAGACATTACTCTAAAAGCAGACCGAAGAAATTTGAGCTATGTAAACATTGTAGCTCAAAAATGCATCATATTTGAAGGAATTAGGAAGTTGAACAAGCAGAAGCAAAAAAGAAATTGCGAATCAACAATAAGGAAGTTTACTAAAGTTTATTAAAACTGCTTCAATTTCGATTAGTCAAAGTGAAATATATTTCTATACCAAAGAAACTAAGAATGAAAGGAATTGAATAACAAGTTTTGAATTTGAGAAAATCAAATATACCACAAAGGTATATTTTTTTAAATTGTCAGTAAGTTTATTTACAATCTATTCAAGTTGAACAATAAGTAAATAAAGGTATAATTAAGACTTAAATTTATATAATTCTTTAAATTTTTGATTATGAAATTAAATAAAATCCACCATTAATATTCAATTAACACCTACATTGTACATAAACTTTATGTAAGTAATAGCCTTTGGGAAATTAGCGGAATTAATCTGAATGATTAAGTTACAAAGAGAAAAGAGTTCCGTAGATTTGTATCGTTATAGCACATTTGTACTGGACTACAATGATACGCATCTCCAAGTTATATAATAAATCGAATCGCGTGTCGTGTTATATGAGTTCTTTTTATCCCGAATAACAAATTGACGCAATTCGTGCGGCGCAAACACCGAAAGCTCGTGTAATGTGGAATCTAAAAAGACACGCATCCATTATTAAAATTACGAACTTTATCGTAAGAATTAATTGTTGATAAGATGATTGGAAGAATTGTCTCGTTGCAATTCAAATTTAGCAATTAGGAATGACGGTTCCGTAAATTAAGCGATAATAGTAATGCACACATTCTGGTCATTAACTAAAAAGATTAATTACGTATAAACTTGTAATTTACACTATAAAAATCAAGTAATATTTTGCTGTATTTAAACAATTGACATTAATTAGTGTAAATGTTACTGCACGCATGTTTATTTGCAAATATAATACACAATAAATATGCTCAGTTTAGTTTATATGGGAGTATTTGGGTATTATAACCGGAGGTTATGCAGCGGATGAAAATAGGCTTCAATTCAAGTGACAGTTAAGTGTCGATTATGTGCGGTAATTTAGTAAATAACTGCCGGTTAGACGTTTCCCAGATGATGCAAATATTCGGCTATTAAAACTGAAAGATGAAAATATGTTAGCCTTGAGTATTTTGACTGAATTATTAGAACATACCTCTTGTCATAAAAGTAGTATTACTATTTGGTTCAAAAATAACTTTTAGATTTAGAATAGCATAAATAAATAACTTTTAAACCAAGACTTTATTGACTCTCTAAATCAGTATGGAACGTTTTTACCAAATATAAATTAACATAATTTGAATAGAATTAAATAAAAGAGAATATGACAGATCAAAACTATATAGTTATAATCTTGAGAATCTTAAAAGTATCCTTGATTGTTATAGAAAATTTGTTAAAAATAGGCCAAATATTTCATTGAGTAAAAACACAATTAAGCAACTAATTGTTTACCATTGTTATTAGATTGATTAAAGTGCAATGAATCCAATTAGTGCGTGCACAAAACAAAATAATTCTCACATATGCACACGTACGTGCAGGCTCGGCGCAAAAAATCGATACGAATGCAGGAATTTGTTTGCGAATGCATTTGTGGCTTCATTTTATTAAATATAAACCCGAGCACGAAATGCACAAAACAGGAAAAAAACACACACACGAGCTGCGGAAAACTTCAATTATTTGCACGTTTTTGTTGTAATTTCTTCACGCAAATCGCCGCTTAATTTAATTAATACGACTCGCAGGAAAAATCCATTCGTTATAACAACGGCAGTCGACATCCAAACGCGAGATGCAATTAAAATCAGTTCGAGTGAAAACTGATTTCTCCAACTATGAAAGTCATTTCTAATTAATTCGGTATTTAAAAACGGAACTGTCATAATTGAAGCATAACACAACAACAGCAACAACAAAAAATACACAACAAAACGCAGGTGCGAATTTTTCGCAAATCGTCTGCTCGTAATTACAGACAATCGGTGTTATTGTAGCATTCATTTCTTTAATTATGAGTATTTACGCTTATTCGCTTTTACTCTTTTTACTTTTACTTTTTTTACATGTCTATAGTCGTATATTGTATATAGGAAATTTCTAGTGAACCATGAATAAATTTTGATTGTCTCAGGTATCCCACGGGGTGATGTTTTGGGTCCTAAATTCAATCAATTTACCATTAAAACCATGTAACTAATAGTATAAATTATTTGACATATAACTTATTATCATTACATAGTTCTGTCAAAGTGTCAAGTAATGTATTGTATCAAGTAACATCCCACTTAATTCAGTGAATCCCACAGGGTCACGTTTTGGGTCCTAAATTCAATCAATTTACCATTAAAACCTTGTAACTCAAGGTGTCAATTATTTGACATAGATCTCAAACATAATCATAAACACATAGTTCTGTCATAGTGTTAAGTAATGTATTGTATCAGGTAACATCCCACTTAATTCAGTGAATCCCACAGGGTCATGTTTTGGGTCCTAAATTCAATCAATTTACCATTAAAACAATTACAAACTAATAGTATCAAATATTTGACATATAACTTATCATCATTACATAGTTGTCAAATTACATATTTCATCGGGTAACATCCAATCTAATTTAGAGAATCTCTTAGGGGCATGTTTTGGGTCTTAAATTCATTCAATTTACCATTAAAACCTTGTAAATCAAGGTGTCAATTATTTCACATATAACTGAAACATTATCATAAACACATAGTTCTGTCAAAGTGTCAAGTAACATCCCACTTAATTCAGTGAATCCCACAGGGTTTTGTTTTGGGTCCTAAATTCATTCAATTTACCATTAAAACCTTGTAACTCATGGTGTTAATTAGCGAATATGCAAATAGAGAAAATTATAAATACATATTGACACGACGAAGGCAAAAAACGTTTAGTTTTTAAATAAATTGCCACATTTTACATATAAAACAAGCACATTTCCATTTTGTATACATTTTAATCCAACGTGTGTTTCGAAATTTATTGTTGTACATTCATACTAAAGAATGCACGCAATCATTATGAAAAAAAAAATGCGTTCCAACAGTCAATGATTTATTGGTAAATAATACTGGTGATTTATAGTAAATTATTTGTTTATTGCCTGGACGAATGTGAATACAGAATAATTGAAATGTAAAATTGGAAACGCTTAATAATTGAATATAAAATTAATTACGCAACGAGTGCCTGTAACTGTCTGCACACGGGTGGGAATTGCCGAATAAATACAATTTATCGCAAATAAGCAAATTGAAAAAAAAATACACATAATGGTCGCAGCTTTCGCATCGAGTCTAACCAAGATATTAATCGAAGTGTAACGAGCGCTTCGAACATGTGCTCCAGCTTGAAAACAACTCACGACTTATTAAAATCATCGCTCGTTACATTGTCGGGTGTCAATGACATCCCATAAACTGACTGCAGAAAAAGAGAAGCGAAAGAGATTAAAAGGGTCTTGATGATGATGATTTTTTTTCTCTCTTCACTCCGAGCGAAGTTTCAATATAACTAATCCTCGATATAACGTAATCTCTTTTCGTTTAATTAAGTAAATGCGAACGGCGCCCTCATATTTCAACACCTTGAGGGCTCTTCCCTCGCTGCCACCGTGTTCGTTTTTTCTACCTTTTCCAATTACTCTTTAGTGTTGTTGTTGTTTTTTTCTTCTTCGTCGTCATCTACTTTCCTTCTCCGAACAAGGGAATGGAAACTGATGCACCGGGACCTGGATATGATTTAGATGGCTCCTGATCGAACCATAAATACAACTTTCGCATCGACGCTTTGCACGCTAATATCATCAACTGAACCCCCCGGAGCACAACTAAATTGCGTCGCACAAACTTGGATGAAATACGTAATTACCGAAAATTTATATTGGATGTATATGCTATGAACATCACATGTTTTTCAATATAAATAAAAGTTTCGCAAATACTTCAATTTCTAATAGTGAAAAATAATAATAGAAATATAACGAAAAAACAACATATTTTACCTTCAATTTGGATTACTAATACAATCAACATTTATGTAATAAACTTTCAACAAAATTTCTCACATTGTGCATCATTGAAACTTGAATGAAATTTACATGAACGTAAGAATTTTTAATCAAAATAATCTTCAATTTATAATAGTAAAATACATGTATTAAAGTGTAACGAATAAAATAAAATGACTCCTTCAATTTGGATTACAAACATAATCAACATTTATCAAGTAATTTTAGAAAAACGAACTAAGATTAAATAAATCAATAATTTGGAAAGACGACATTTCCAATGTGAGTTACCATTTTCAATCAAATGTTTTAAAGAGTTTACGCAATAAAAATCTACTTCAAGATTTTATGGTTAAAACTAAAACTTTATCGTTGCAATCAACTAGAAATGCTAGCTTGTAGTAAATTCCAGCCTTGCGTAGAAATCCAAGCAATATTGACTTGGATTGTAAACAAACTTGTTTATAGTAACTGAAATTTCGTCATTTTACTTTTGATAAAACTGGAATAAAATCCTCAATTACCCAACTGTGTTAATTTACAATTCAGCAAATTAATTTCACCTAATTTGTTTGGGTGGAAATACCTATGGCTCATTGTGACTGTTTTATTATAATTGTATAAATATGGCTTTGGATTTGCATCAATAATAATTATTAATTAAGTTTGTCAAGTAAGAATTAATAGAATTTAAGTGTTGTATATTGAATAATTCATGTATCATACAAAACAATGTTGTTGGAAGAAAAGTTTTATAAATTTATTGGGTATTAAATCAATGATGTGAAATATTGATCGTTTTTCCAACTTAGAAGAAATATGTAAATACTGAAGTTTGTATTGTGTTCGATTTGAGAATCAATTTTCGTTAAAAATGAAAAGAAAATGGAATTTAAAGAATTATTCTTAATTAAGTTTATCAAGATTTAACAAAATTTCAGTGTTTTATCATATAAAAATATGTTGCTGGAAATAAAGTTTTATAAATATATTGGGTATTAAATCAATGTTGTGAAATGTTGATCCCTTCTTAACTTGGAAGAAACATGTAAATACTGAAATTTCTATTGTGCGTGTAAGGGGAGGCGTTTCGATTTGAGAACCAATTTTCGTTAAAAACGAAAACAAAACGGAATTTCTCAGCTGCCAACTTCGGCTTCTAATAATAAAACTTTTAATGGTAAAATTATGCAAAGTTCGTTGCGAAGCAGCAGCGGCACAACCTCCGCGAGCTAATTTCGTAATTAATCAAAGTTTGCCAAGAATGGCACTAGGGTCTTTGATACGGGCAACTGTTAAATGCACTCAGCCAATTTACTCGAAAACGCTAATTATATTACGGAGAACATCATTGAACGTCAAACCTGCGATTAGGTTAAACACCTCCACTTCAGAAGAAGTTGCCACGTGTTGTACTGAATATCTATATATAGATAGAAAGTGCGTGCTTGGATGGGGGGGGTGGAAGAGGTTGACGTGAAAATAAATCACATCAAGTCCTGAAAATTCAGGTGCCTTCAGGCTACATCAATTCGCCCCTTTATCCCGGAGGCAGTCTTCCGTCCTCCCGAAAACTTCGCTGGGGAGTTTCGCAGGAAGTGTCCCTTGGCAGTGGCCGTCACAATTCGATCGCTCAAAGAGCTAAAGGGAACTCTTTTCCAATCAGATCCGGGCGCCAAAGCGATATCGAACTCAGCAAAGCAAACATTTTTTTTTTCAATAATACAGCAAGAAAAAAATCGTTAGTAATTGCCCGTTTAATGCAATCTAAGGACGACGGGGGGGAAAGAGAAGGGAAATCGAGAACACTTATTGAATTGATCGGGGGGATGGAGCAGAAAAGAATAGAAGAGTATTGGGAGAGCCAGAAATCCAATTACCGATTCGCTTTGCCCTTTCATGTGGCTGAGAGCTGCTGAGGATATCCGAGGATTGGATACATGGGCATTGTGCGGTGATATAGGATATAATATCTAATAATAATAGGTTTGTCGGGTGCTTCGGTCCTTTCAAATCCTGTCGGGATTAAAATTTTAAAACACTCTATATGCATGGGCGGCAGGATTGGAGGCGTCCTGCCGCGCCTGCAATGAAGGACTCTTCATTCAGCTGTGTCATTCCGAACGGCTAATATTTAATAACTTGCGTAATGGCTTGTCCGGGCCACGTTCTCACAGGCTTAATACCGATTTAGACCGGCCGGACTTAATTGAAACATAAAGTTCGACAATGTAAAGTAATAACCGTTCTGACCTTACACTTGTACTGCTCATTCCAGTATTGGAAATATGAATCAACGAAAGTTATCCAATTTCAACGTTTCTATTCTTTATCAATCAATATTTTATTTACAAATCAATTATTAAATATTTATATAAATTATTATAATAAATAGCCCTTTGTTGCGCGTTATTTGCCATATTTCTAACTAGTACAGATTTCGTGTAATTTACGGTCAAAAATGAAAGAATCCAGAAATTTAACAAACAATTTATTCTCTCAGATTATTAATGAACTCTCCAATTAAACCGGATTTAATTGAAACATAAAGTTCGACAATGTAAAGTAATAATCGTTTCACATTTGTACCATTCATTCTAGTATTGGAAATATGAATCGACGAAATTTATCCAATTCCAACATTTACAAAGTTTCTTCTCTTGATCATTCAATATTTCATTTTCAAACCAGTATTAATGTTTCAATTATCCAATATTTATATAAATTATTATAATAAATCTACCATATTTCTAACTAATACGGATTTCATGAAATTTAAGGACAAAGATGAGAGAATCCAGTCACTTTATTTTCTCAGTTACATAATTATTAATGAGAACTTTTATTGAAAGCTAAATACTTAATAGTACTTCGTAACAGTTGATTTTTAAGCAAATTAGTTTTTATTGTATATATATTATGTTTTTACTTGTTAAATATGATGATTATTACTATAATAATAATATAAGTTTATGTTTAGATTGTAATTCTTATGATTTTCAATTTTAATTGTGATTAATTATGTCAATTAATTAAATGATTTCGTGTACTATTTCCTTATAATTAATAAAATACGTTCTGATAAATCATTCTAAATGATAAATTTCTTTGCGGTTTCCGGAAATTAAAACATATTAATTACAATACATTCCCACGTTACACATTATTAATTATGAATCAATTGATTCGAATTGAAAACAGAGAAGTCTCCTTGGCAATACTTGTTACAATTTCCTTGCAAACAATCAATCTTATAACTTTCCTAATGTAAAGTAACATTGAAATTAGTAAAATGTATTAATTTGAAGTACGAATAACAAAAATGTTAATTATTTTAGTCTGGTTACAAAACATAATGGAAAATTTGATATTTTAGGATATGAATACAGTGAATGAACGGTTTTCATGGTGTACACAACGGAGTTTTGATTAGGGACGTTCTTTTTGTGATTGAAAAGTAACCGACGCAAACCGACAAAGGGATTGCATTATTATTGTGCTGAGGATGAATGGGAATGGTAACAGTATAAAAGCAGACTCGGAATTAATTAGCAAAAATATTCAGGGGGTGAAAATATGAAAAGATTGAATAATTTTGTATTAATAACTACGTTACTTTTCTCATTAATTTGTAGTTTTACTGTAAAAGTCTGCAAAAATGAAGTAATATTAAATCCAATTAGTGTAAATCATTTGCAGCAATAGCGTTTTCTTTTGTATTTCTTCATTTCATTACATTAACTTTTTGTAGTTGTGGGTACATTAATTTTATTATAATTAATAATAAAAATGTTTAGTTATAATCTAAACCAAAAAATGAGATTATTTTGTACTAAAAAGTTAATATTAATTATTATAAATATTATATTATTACAAGTTTAGTGGAGTGAATAAATCACTTAAATATAATATTTCTTATAGAAGATGTTTTTTCTTATAAAATAGGTTGTTTTTTGAATTAGAAAGTCTGAATTCCTGAGATAGTAATATTAATAGAGTATTAATAACTAATTATTACAATAATGTAAATCTTAAATTATGCCGTGCACAAAACTGTATTTAAATAGTTTGATTCAATTATCCATTGTAACGTGTCATCTAACTACCTCGGATTTCATTAAATTTAAGGACAAAGATGAGAGAACCCATCAATGCGTCTAGTAAATAGTGTTTCTGTTATTGAAAAGTGTAAATGGAATGTTGGAGGATGAATACGAAAAGTTGGATAAACCAACAACAACATTCATTAGTAAACCCTCGAATGCGAATGTTACAAGCCCGAGTAATTCATCTGGTAGGTATCACACAACAGGAGAAATTAAGCGGTCGGTAGTATAACTTGGTCAATTTGCAAACTGAGAGCAGTTAGAACAACTATGTTGTTTAATTGATGCCGATGATTGTGAAAGCCGGTATACCGCACCGTGCTATAAATCAAATGCATATGCACGGGACGTGATTGGCTTTTATAAGTTCATTATTCGTGTTCGAAGTGCAGCAGCAGCAAAAGCAGTGCAAGCTAAACCAATTAAAAACACTACAATACGATATGTGCTTCCCCATTCATATTATTAGGAATAACTTAATTTCCCTAACCCTACACGCACCCAAACAAACATATGTTGTTCAATCACTGGTGAAATTCAATTACGAAACAAACATGCGCAAGAACAATGCATGCGTGGGGGAGGGGGCTTTAATTTTACCATAAAATATGCTGAAATTAATCAATCCCAATGCGCAAATTCCAACTAGAGAGAGAGATCCAATTTTTCAGCTCCGGTTTTTTCATCCTGAATATAATACCAATGTTCGGGCGGGGGATGCCGAAGCAGGACGAGGTAATTACATTCTAGGCAATAATGGCGATTACGAATTGCGGGGCCTGATTAAATTCCGATCATGTACATAATTTGCAAAGTGCCCTCTCTAATGGCGGCGAACCCTTAATTCCCGTTGTTTATCTCCACCGAAAACCCACCCCGTATCGGACCCATCCACCCACCCTCCACGAAATTAAATAAAGAAACAATGTACGGCCTCGGCGCACTGCTTCCACCTCAGACCTCCTGTGCGCAACCCCCCGTAAATCCACATTTATGCCGACCTATATTTTTGTTTAAAGTGTAATTTTTATCTACGAGCGTGCCTCGCGAGTGCACTATGTTTGCTCCCTTTTATTTATTTACGATAAAAGTTCGCAAAGAGTGATGGGCCCATACGTGGGTCCATCCATTTTTCCGCGGCGATAAAGGGGACCCTCCTTCCTCTCAGGAGGGTGGCGCCGCACGACTCGAAGACGATCTATGATTGATCGACGATCCATCAGGATGACAGTTTATCAAGTCGATTTGAATTTGAACTCAAAGACAAACATTGATTTTATAAGTTAAAAAAAACTTTAACAATTCGGTATAAAGTTCCCATAAATGATATAGTACACCCATACCTCGCTATACGGCATTTCTTATTCAATAAAGGCACGTTTTCGATTTACGGCCTAAAATGTTTTGCTATAACGGCAAAACATACTTCTTTCCATGTCGATATATCTGCATGTTGCCAATCTTGCGCAAGCGCAATAATTGATTCGTTATACGGCTTTTCGCTTTGCGGCCAAGTTTCGTGGAACGTATCTAGGCCGGAAGACAATGTATGGGTGTACAATAAATTGATCCTAATATATAAAAAAAACAGTGTTTCTAGATCTTTTTTCTTCATGACCCAACATATTTGTATTAAAACCCAATTCTTTATAATATTTTGAACACTTTGTCGCAATGTAACCAAAATTTTTAAGCGATTCATAGAAGCAATATAATTTCAAAAAAAATAGTTCATCATTGTAACAGTTATGCTAAATGTTTAGTTGAATCATTTTTGTTGTATATCTTGTTATTCTGTCTATATACATTGCAACTAAACTTCTGTAATTTGTAATAAATCCATTTTCAATCAATGCATTGAATATTATTATTAAATTACTACGTGTTACTCTCTTTGTGAAAACGGAATATTTCAAAGTCCCGAAGTTGTGTTTGGGCACAAGCTACCTAAAAACGGGATTATCCCATGGTTTTAAACGAGACAAACGTAATATTAATCGATATTACCCAACTTCTATAACAGTCAAAGTTGAAATATAGTAACATTCTTATTATCACACATAAAACTTGATTTTTGAAGACTACGAATATTGAAGATTCCCTATCTCCAGACGAGCAAAACTACGTTCAAGTAGTGATTTTGTTGAATGCGACGATCAAAGATATGGACTGTAACAAATAATTACAGAGGACGGAGCGAAAGTACCAAAGTTCAACCATCGGAGGGGGTGGAAAGTGTGTCTTTGTTGTCTCGCCCCCTCTCCTCCTCGATGCAATTAGAACGCTCTCCAGATTATGCAACACATCAAACCAGATCACGTTCTTTTTTTTTGCTGTCGTCTTATCCAATCGAATCGAGCGGATTAAACGGATTACGCATACCCTGCTCGAACATTTGATTAATTCCTTACAGTTTCGGTAGTAAATACATTAAGTATGCGCACGTACTTCTCAAACTGTATACAATAACGTCTATATAATAATACTAATTTCATAACAATTATATCACAAAAAAAACTGGAAATGATCCGATTCAATGTTTGTGAATTGTATCTAAATTAATAGTATTTCAAAACAAAACAAAAATGTCAATACTATATTTAAAATTAGGAATTCTGTTTGTACTGTTTGTTAAAATTTATCAAATTCAAATAAAACTTATCAAAATTAATCGAACTTAATTAAATATATACGTTTATATATTTAGAACTAATACTAATTTAATAATAATTCAATTTATCAACAAAAAAATGTCAATACTAAAATTAAAATTAGAAATTCTAAAAATGTATGCATGTTGATATTTGTAAAGAAAACTGTTTGTTAAAATTAATCAACTTGAAATCTCACGACAAATATTTGTTGACAAATTAAGGAGGAGAAAAAAATGCGATGAGACTAAGCAATTTCGAAGCCGTTAGATGGAAGCAGGTCAAGAGTCGACAGATTCCGATTTCTATAAATCTATCGGCAGTCGTATTTTCTACCTCACGTTTCGAGCCGGTGAAAACGGACTAATTTACACATTTATGATTCTAATTAAAAGCGAGAAAAGACAATCTCAAGTTCCGACTATGTACATAAATGCGTGAACATAAATCGCAGCAAAATGCATTTTGATTAACAGCGTTCATTCATTTTCATAAAACGTTGTTAATTGCGCATAAAGAACTTTTTTCGCGACTCGCATATAAATTGCAAATACCACTGCAGTGTGTATACAAATATATTTAACTTGATTTATCTATTTACGATTTATTGCTTTGTTTATGTAATATGCTGTGAAGACCAATAAATTTTCAATTGAGAACTTTCTTTCAATGTACGTTATGAAATACAGTTGTTATGGTAGCTACTAACAACGTCTTAGTTACTAAACATTGATGATGGTTGCTAAAGACGCGATTTGGTTGTTAAGGATGCTACGTGAGTTGCTAAGGAAGTGTTATGGTTATTGTCACTTTTGAACATATTGAAAACTATGAGTTGTTTCTATGTCTTCTCTTTAATTTGTATTTATATCAATTTCGCTAATATCTAGATTGACCTAACAAACCGAGCAATTGAAGTCGCCTCCGCGGAGCCAAAAAGGAAAAGAAAATGTTGTGACACATGTCGGCAATTGAAGTTAATTTGCGCAAAAAGCGGCGTCGAGCATTAAGAGCGCAAATTGCCGAGAAACATGTAGATTATTAATGCCGAAGGCTGAAATCAATTACTGTTTATGCGCGAAACCATTACTTCCTCATTGGCACTAAATATTTGGTTGACATTTGAGGTGGCACTTTGCGCAAACAGCGTGTACTCTTCGAACAAACATCAGCAGTTTAGCTACAACCGTGCAGTTTGATAAGTGCCTATACAGAAATACAATAAATGCAATTTAGCCAAATGAACAATGCACAATGACAAATACCTTCATCTGCAAAGTTTCCTGGCTCTCCGGAACTTTAATAAATAACATAGTGAACGTATTAGTCACAATTGATTAAAGTAAAGTTTCAAACGAAAATAAACTCCACAATCTCGTCGCGTTTCTTTTTTTTTTTATTTAAACGGAAAGATTGTAGCAAACAACTCGCGATTTGGATGAAAGTACGTTGTTAATTCAAACTGTAATTCGTTCTCATAATTGTTCAATTAGAAAACGTCCCCAGCTGGTGAAGCATTTCCATCATGAAGTACATCTGAAACGCCGTCCTTTTCAGCTGTAGTATTTACATCGCAGATGCGCCAGATGTTATTACTATGCATGCAAATCCTAGAAGTTGAAATGAGTTCATAGCAATTAAAAATATGATTAGTTAGAATGCACTAATAGAAAAGTCAAAGTCGCAATTGTAAATTTATAAAATTCTTCAAGGGGGTCTAAATCTATTTATATTATTGCTTATATCTATTAAGTTTACATAACAAATTCATTGTTGACCAATTGACCAACCAAATTAAAGCTAAATATGCACTCTTTAAAACGTGTATACTTATATATTTGTATCGTTTACCATTTTGATGTAATTCATTATCAAACTTGAAAAAAAAAATTAAGTATCAAAAAAGCACTGTCTTCAAATTATTGCTTATATCTCGAAAACTAATAGAGACAAATTAATAATTATGTATCCAACTTAAAGCTGAATAATCAGGCTTTAAAATGAATATATTGGTATAGTTGTATCATTTGACGTTTCGCTGTAATTCACTGTCAAAGTTGGAGAAATGTTTTTGTAAGCATCGAAAATAGCAGTGTCTTTACATTTTTGCTTATATCTCGAAAACTAATAGCGACAAATTAATAATTTAGCATTCAAATTAAAGCTGAATAGTCACTCTTTAAAATGAATATATTGTTAAAGTTGTATCATTTGTCGTTTTGCTGTAATTCACTGTCAAAGTTGGAGAAATTATTTTAAAGCATTGGAAAAACCGGTCTCTTCACGTTTATGCTTATATCTCGGAAACTAGTTACGACAAATTAGTATTTAAGCATGCAAATTAAAGCTAAATGTTGAGGCTTTCAAACGCATCTATTGGCATTATTGTGACGTTTGTAGTTTAGCTGTAATTCACTGTCAAAGTTTGAGAAATGTGTTTGTAAGCTTCGAAAAAAGCAGTTTCTTTATATTTTTGCTAATTTCTCGAAAACTAATAGCGACAAATTAATAATTAAGTACGCAAATTAAAGCTAAATGTTGAGGCTTTCAAATACATCTATTGGTATTATTGTGACGTTTGTAGTTTGGCTGCAATTCGCTGTCAAAGTTGAAGAAATGTTTTTTAAACATCGAAAAGGCAATCTCTTTACATTTTTGCTAATTTCTCAAAAACTAATAGCGACAAATTAATAATTAAGCATTTAAATTAAAGCTGAATAATCACTCTTTAAAATGAATATATTGTTAAAGTTGTATCATTTGTCATTTCGCTGTAATTCACTGTCAAAGTTGGAGAAATTATTTTTAAGCATCGAAAAAAGCAGTCTCTTCACGTTTATGCATATATCTCGGAAACTAATTACGACAAAATAATATTTAAGCATGCAAATTAAAGATAAATGTTGAGGCTTTCAAACGCATGTATTGGTATTATTGTGACGTTTGTAGTTTGGCTGTAATTCACTGTCAAAGTTGGAGAAATGTTTTTGTAAGCTTCGAAAAAAGCAGTCTCTTTACATTTTTGCTAATTTCTCGAAAACTAATAGCGACAAATTAATAATTAAGCAATCAAATTAAAGCTACATATACACTCTTGAAAATGTGTATACTGGTATATTTGCATCGTTTACCATTTTGATGTAATTCACTGTGAAATTTGAAGAAACGTTTTTACTTCAAGTCTATCAGAAACTGTAGTTTACAAATAGAAATAACAAAGGTGTCAATATTATAAAATTATTAATGTAAATCATTTGTGTCGAAATTCAGTTAAATTTAAAACTATGATTAATTGGTATGCGTTTATTTGCAGAAATCGAAAAGTCAACGAGACGCGTTACGTAACGTGCAATAATAATACGGTTCGTGGTATATGAAATTCCTGATTTACGGCCCAATAAACGTTCGGAACCTAATGGCGCTCGGCACATTATAAAATAATCTAAATTAAGTTCACGTTTTAATTCCGCGAAGCATTAAAATCTCGGCTAAAGGAAAAATAATTAAGGTGGTGCTTGCGCTCCAAGCGAAAGGTGATTATGCTAATTCCGATGATAAATCACGAAACGGTACCGACCCGAAATTATTTCAAATTAGTTGCATGCTTCTTCGAGGAGGCCTTAATTAAATATATATTACTTGCTACATTCTTTTCCATCCACCCCCGCAATTAATTCCACGATGGAGATGTTCATAATAAAGTTTCTGTTACGCAAAAAGAAAGGGAAGGGATGTCATCAGGTTGCTCGCAATCTTCACTCGACCGCTATAATTACCATTTTCACTTCTTCCACATCTGCATAAATTTGCACCTGCTCTTCCAGATCTCCCTTTCGACACGAAAGGACCATTACGACTCTCATTCCGCTCGGAAACATTCTTTTCGTCGCTCAGATACTTTTAAGGAAGCGCACACATACTTTACTTCGAGTTTTAAAAGAGTCGCGAAGAGCGCACAGCAATAAGCATTGTCAAGGTGAAACAGAACATTTCGTTCTTTGTATTGCATATATATTTATAAAAAGATATAATCTTTTCTTCTACTTTGTTTATATAATAAACTAAGTGTTTAAGTAATAAATGTTTATAATCATTGCGCATTTTTCTTCTCTCGTAAATTATAATTAAATACTTTACTTTAGTGATTAATTGCAATTGCAAACAGCTGTTACAATAGACCTTTATTACGATAGAAACAATGAATTGCATGTTTGCTTTAATTAGAAACTCTTGCATTTCGAAGGAGCTAACGCAAATGCATTACTTTTATTTTATAGATGGATTTATGAATTGAAAGCCTTCAATCAAAGTTATAAATATCTAATAAGTAAGTAAAGATACGTTGACTCATTTAAACATATCTAAATTAGGGTCATAGTTGATCCACGATATGTTTAGCAGGACTAAATATACACAAAAACAATCAAGATTATATCTTATGTTACGTATTTGTTGCGATTATAGTAATCTGTATACATTGAGTTTTGGGATTACCCGGCGTTATCGCACGTAAATATACATTACTTTCACTTTCCGTATCATTGATAAATAATAGCGATTCATTGATTTGAACACATTAGATTGGAAGTAGTGCATTTTTCCAAGATGTATCATGAAACACAAAGACTATACAGAAAATATTTAAGTACTTGAATGATTAAGTAAACGTTAATAAATAGATGAGTAATTGTTGCTTTAGCTTAAGACCAATAGACACATCAGTTAGGAAACAACTGTTACATGATGTACAGTCAATAACAAAGGGACCACTGTGCATGCAGCTTCAGTTTATTTTCTCGTCTTCGGAAACATAAACACACTCATGGTTTTTGAGGAAACAAGCGAACAACCACTTGTTTGTTTTTCCCCGACGGATACGGCCTTTGTGGATGCGTGTTTTGCAAGCTGGGGAATTTATTTTTAGAATCACTTTCCCCTACCGAATAGCAGGTGTTGACCGTTTCGTGGGCTGACGAATGTGGGAAGAGTTTGTGGTCTGTCTGGTTGCAGGTAGTAAGTAGTAGCTGATGCAAAGAGGACCACCACCTCCTCCTTGGTTTCTTCGCTCAATTGGATACTACTGATTTATGCGCTTTACGTAACAACGCTCGACTTCTGTCGCATCTCGCAAACGTTTTAATGACATCATCTGCTGCGTTTGTAATTACTATATTTAGAAAGATAGTTGCAGTGCATAAATACGTGGGAAGACTGCTGCGCAGACTATAGACTCATTATTTCTTTTCGTTTTCTTCTCTCGCACTTAATTATTATGCGCATAGCGTTAATAGCAAGCTAAAAGCATCGTACACTTGTTTCTTCTATGTAATTTAACACTTGATCAAATTCTATTTCTATCAATCACAAATATGTAAAAGTACTTTCATTCTTATATTTACTACTGTGAATCAACATTTTCAAACGGATTTTTTTCAGTGGAGTTTAAATCAATGTTAAATTAGTCATATATTTATATTGGTTAATTTGTAACATTAGTTACCATAACAATAGTCCATTGTATCTATGTATATAATAGATTTAGTTTATTATTAATAGTAAATAATGAATAGCATATCCAATTAATGGATTACTAATTTTATTTTAACAAGAAAATGAAAAGCCTATAAATAATATAACATGCACCTACAGCCAAGGTGGGAAAATAAGGAGATTTTTCAGCATTTCATAAAGAAAAAGGTCTCCTCATTCTGATAGTACATTCTGTTTTTGTGCACAGGCAACATTTAATTGCCAAAATCTTCGTCATAAGAAAAAAAATCGTTATGGTTAGGTTAAATAGCAGAAGAAGAAAAATCGTTATGGTTAGGTTAGCAATCAGAAGAAGCAAAATCGTTATGGTTGGGTTAAAAATCAGAAGAAGAAAAATCGTTA
>JAFMTC010000123.1:60902-88074 GCA_018845635.1 Nicrophorus orbicollis
AAAAATCAGAAGAAGCAAAATCGTGATGGTTAGGTTAAAAAACAGAAGAAGAAAAATCGTTATGGTTAGGTTAAAAATCAGAAGAAAAAAATCGTTATGGTTAGGTTAAAAATTTGACATTTTGTTTTTTTCGTTATGGTTAGGTTAGACCCTCAAAAATCGTCTTCACAACTTATTCAGTTTCTCGGTTATAGTAAACACTACAAAGATAAGTGAGTAACCAAATTAAAGATAAATGTTCGGGCTTTCCATAGTTTTATCACTTTTCTTTGTAGCGATTACCGTTTTCCTACAATAGAATGATTTTTACGGCAAAAAAAATGCATTTCATCAACAATGTGTGATAAATCATTATTTTTTTTTCGGTTATCATAAACTTTATATGATAAATGAGCAATCATATTAAAGCTGAAGGCTTAGGTTCTCCTATGCGCGATTGTTGAGCTTCATAACTGTTACGGGTTTTCTGTAATTTATAATCAAAACAGATTTTTAAGACTTAAGTGAAGACTTGAACACTCAGTTTTATTGCCTATACTCATGATTTCTAATATTATATTAACAAATTTGTTATACGTACATAGTAAGTATAGCTTATGCTATAGCTGCTACATTTTGTATATAACACATAACACATAAATGTCGTACGGAAAGTGCGTATACTATATTGAAATTAAGTCAGTAACAAAATATAATGATATACACATATAGTTTATCAATAACTTAGAAAGGGTCGTGTATTTGAAGTAGTTGTTACACCTGAAAGATATTAATGGTGTAGATGCACAATGTTAAACATGAAATTAATTGCTTTTAATCGCAAGTCATGAATGTCTTGAAATGCATTACCAAATTCGGACTTGCAAAAATTGTGCACAGCTTGGGTAATAAACGGAAAGTCGCAATTAATTGCTATTCACGATGGACGGTGAATAATTTGGAAGGTAGGTCGTGTATGAAATCGCACAGAGAGACCAAACGAAATTGAAAAGTCGAGGAGAATGAAGTTCCTTGAAAGGTCAATAAACATTATGTATCCACACACTTTATAATTTATGATAAATAACGGTGTCTGATCCGTTTCGAAAACGTTAAGTAATTTTTGTGAAAAGGTTGCTGCTAATAGATACACAACAATACGGATTGCTCTCCTCCTCGTGGATGCTCATGGCAGAGGAGAAATGTGGTGGAAGAAGAAAGGGATCCGCGGATGACAGAAAATGTGGTATAGTAAGGCATGCCGGAGAGAACTCGCTTATAAGGAGAGCACGCAGTATCCGTGTGGGAAGTTTGAAGGCCGCAATCGCCCATACTGTTGGGTTTGTTGACCGTCTCTCTAATGCCAAACATCAGCTGCTCACCGCTGCATTCCGACGTCTTTAATAACACCGAGAGAGGAGGAAAACGCTCCGAAGATTACCAATTATTTCGCGCTGGAACGTCGACAGTTTCCCGGATGAGAAGAAAACGGAACGACTGAAAACAGACACACACCAAAAAAACTACAACAACAGCTTTTCCAGCTGCAATTCTTATTAAATAATCGCGTTGGCGAACATTACGAAACGAAGAACCATTCTCTCGAACCACGTATTTCATAACAGCCTTTGCCTTTTGAAGCAACCAAAAACTAAAAGAGACATTTTCAAACCGAGAACAAACAAAAAAACTACAAGTCCAAGAATGCAAATCTCGCATTTGTGCATGGAAACTCTGTGTTGGAACTATATATAAACAGACGTTACACAATCTCGAGCAAATACGCTTTTCTGCGCTAATTGCTTTGTACGTTTTTCATTTTCTGTTCCTCGAATCACGTGTTATTTAGACACTCGTGAATGGATCTTACAAAATGAGAAGAATCATCAATTTAGCACTTCTGATCATATGATTAAAGCAAATATTACTTTCATCAATTCTCAGTGCATTGTCATTTAAACATTGAGAATTCCTATCAACATGAGAAACATTGATTTCAATGTACTATTATCTTATATTATAAAAGGATTCTCAAACTTTTGATGCAAAGGAACACTTCTTGAATCCTGCAATTTTCAAAGCTATTTTGTAGGGTAGGTAGGTAATAAGAATCGGATTATAATTCCTTTTCATTCAGTTACATAATTTAAGTTGTTTTTTCGATAGATTGCGCAACTAAATCCATACGTGCATCATCTATTACATCAGGGTTTCCCAAATTGTTTATACAACTTAATGAATGAAGAAGTAAACGCTAATTTCATAGTATTGGGAAACCCAGATCCAACGAAATTACAACCACACCATTTGATTACGTAATGATAATGCAATTATATGCCTAGATACGTTCCACGAAACTTGGCCGCAAAGCGAAAAGCCGTATAACGAATCAATTATTGCGCTTGCGCAAGATTGGCAACATGTAGATGTATCGACATCGTTATAGCGAAACATTTTAGGTCATAAATCGAAAACGTGCCTTAATTGAAGAGGGCCGTTATAGCGAAATGCCGAATAAAGAGCGGCCGTATAGCGAGGAATGGGTGTACTAGTATTGAAGTAAAAAATAAGTATTTTACTTAATTTCAATTATTGTTGTGTACTTAATTGTTCAATAAAAGTAGTTCTTTAGGCGGAAAAACAACTATAATAAAGTAATAACTATTATTATTATTAGTTAATATATTGATAAAATCTTGATTTGTATAAAAAAAATATGTAATTAAGTTAATAATATTAACATGTTGTGTCTGCAACTGACGTTGATTGCTTTAGGTAAATCAATGGGAAATGTTAGCAAGTCTTTGCAAACATATAATTGCACGATATATAAATTAACTTAGACGACTTCATACACTCATACAAGTACATTGAAAATCGCTAATTAAACTTAATGCCAATGAATATAATAATATTGTGCATAATAATCGAGCCATGACGCTCATTAATTCCAATCTTTCAATATCGTAAAACCTTGCTCCTTTTGTCGCCCCGTACTTAACGTTAATTGCGCGCGCGATTAATCAATCAATGCACAATCCAATTTTCTCAATCGCAAATCACCTACTCTTTCTTATCCATAATTATTGCTTTCTGATTGTGCTGAATGCATTTCTCGTCAAGATTAACAAACAGTCCAAGCATAAAATACTGGTTTGTTGCGTTTTCACCGCTTTTTTTCGGTCGTTACGTAAACGGCTAATTGATTCAGGTGGCCTTTGATCTGACGATGGTGCTTAATTTCCACGGCAGGGCAATTAATTTATTAACGACCTGGGAGGACGGAGGTTACCCACATTACCACCACCAAAACCACAAGAGTATCTGAGATTATTTCGTAACGTTGCGAGGGTGGTGGTGGTTCAGTTTCGTTACTTGCAAACTGTTGGGGGGATGAACGCTTAATGTCGCACCATAATTAAACCCAAATTTATTGTCGCTATTTGTCCGATCGATGAGCAGTCAATAATGTCCGTCCCCGGTGTCAATAATTAATTACTGAAGCTCTTCCACTCCATGTACAACGTGTCCAACCAAAAACAATGTTCGAAATGCGACCATCGTGATTCACACAATATCCAATTAATCGGTCAATGTGCGCTCATCATAACCAGACGCAAGATCTGAATTATAGATCAGCTTATTAATTAACTAAAAATCATTCTGTACATTGCAGTGTCAAGAGTATTAATCAAAATCTATACAAGTTTACACACTTGTATTATAAATATATAGTTTTTACTATAAAATATTTACTACTTTCTATGTATACAATGGCTTCCTCACAATAAGATAAAGTAATCATTCCGAATTCTCCAAAAGAATATACTTACAAATTGTATTTTCTTTAAGAATTATAGAATCACACTAAATGAGAGACACCTGCTCAATAGTTAGACTAAATGAACAAGATTTGTCTAAGTCAAATACTTAGGTATGCATCTCGAAAAAGGCTTACCTGGAAAGACCACATTCAGGCTAAGAGGGAACAATTAGAAATAAAGTTTAGAAAACTCTTTTGGTTATTAGGACAAAAGTCGGAATTATCAGTGGAGAATAAACTATTAATGTACAAGGTAATCTTGAGACCAGTATGGACTTATGGCATCCAATTATGGGATGTAGCCAGCAAATCGAACATTCAAATTATCCAGAGATTTCAATCAAAATTCCTAAGAAGTATCATCAGGGCACCGTGGTTCATCTCAAATAAGCAAATACATGAAGATCTCCATATAGATTTTGTTCAGGATACAATACCTATGTTTAGTAGCAGATACACAGACTGGAATTACATAACAATCTTTTGGCTATTGACTTACTTGACAACAGCAAATCTACAAATAGACTTAAGCCTTAAAAACCACTAGATTTAGCTTATTTACATTCACAATATTGGTAAACATCCATCAGTAATGTACTTCATTTTTAGATTCAAAATCTAAACAAGTTTGCATTCCTTTTATTAAAATAAAACGTATAGTTTTTACTAGACTTTCTGTGTAGTATTTACTTTCCTTAAAGCTTCTGAATAACAACTTATATACGGATTTGTAATGATTTATAATGTAGTGTAACAATTTGTAATGATTGGTGTGTTAATAATTCAGAATTTAATAATAAAATATATGAAAATTTTAATTTTTTATAGGAATTATTGAATGCTGCACCTTTTCCTGAAATTTCACAGTTATCTAATATTATCATTATATGACAAAAAGGCATTATCTATTTCAGATGACTTTCAGTTTGAGAATACAGCATCAACGAATATGTTATTACATTCAGCATTTTACTATAATAAGACAACGTCCAAAGCAATTTTCTTTCTCATTTGAGTGACAAGAGTGATAGAGTGATAAGTATTTCTTCACTTTTAACTAACTGTGAATATGTGAAGTCACCTTATCATAAAATTTCTCGAAGATAAAGTCAGAACATAATTTAAAGACTTATAACAAACATATTAATTGCAACAAATATATTACAATAGTAAAACAACAAACACGTAATAATCAATATTTGTGCACAATCTGTTCCAAGATTATCTAAGATATGAATAAGATAAGACCAAACAAGATAATGAAAACAGGATAACGAAAGATATAATATTATTATTTGAATAGTAAAACAAATAAGCAGTTTGAATCTCAGAAAAATAAACGAAGATGTAAATTTATTTGATACGGATCAAAGTAATTAACATCTAAACACAAACAGATACTGTAGAAGCTACGTAGGAACTGGATGGTGGCCAAGTGTCAGGGCTGTGAAGGAATTCGGCCGTTTTGTACAGACCTAGAATGAAAAATTGAGGAGAACGAGGAAGAGCGCGGAGGGAAGGAAGGAGAGACCGCATCTTCGGCCAAAATAAATTATGTAACGACGTCTAGTATCGAGGGGCGCCAGATGAAAGACGCTCCAAGGAAATATGTGTAAATACGAATATATATATTTTATGCAACAACGCCAAGGCACAAGTTCAACTGTTATAAATAGTTCCATCTTGAGTTTGACGACCGACGATTCTTGTTTTTTGCACGTTCAAATTCAAGCCATTCCAGATGAAAATATACTTGCCGCAGCTGTTGGCAGTCAATATAATACATTTATTGAATATTGAATATCCTTCAACGTAATTCGTAACGTTTTATGGAGACTCATAAAATGAAATACGACTGGAAGAAAACGACAACAAAAAAAAGACACAACACGCTCGAGCACATTTTCATTAATTACGAAACTACTCCACCTCTTTTGGCAACGACTCTTCGTGTTAATTGATTTACTTACAAATAGAAAAAATAATAACACACGAAAATATAATTACTATTCAGTTCATAAAAAGATTTGTTACAAGGTTTTTCGCTTATAATTTTCTTCCAGCTTCAAAACTAATCAATTTTCAAACGATTTAAACGTTATTTTTATCCTTCACTTTGAAGAAAAAACAACGAGACAACAAATACCGGAAGTTATTTAAAAATGAAAACAATAATTTGAATATTTATATAGAAATTTACAAATCAACGGAGTTTATTAATTTGTATAATTACATTACGTTTTCTTTCTTTAATGGGTAACAGTTTTGATTTTATAATTGGAAACCTTGACTCGTTACAAGAAAACAGAGTAAGTACATACAGTTATATTGTTATAATGCTTATTCATTTAACCGCAAGGAAATATATAAAAAAAAAGGAATATTATGTAGTACAATAAATTATTCTAAATAAAGTAGATTTTCTAGAATCTGAGATAATAGAGTATCCCAATGGCTATAACAGTATTATAATGCATTTTATTAAAGTATTCTTAACAATTGTGGAGAATACTTTACAATAATCATAGAATTTATGATTATATAAAGACACCTTCTTATCGTGTCAAGACAAATTTCAACTATCAAAAAGATAATGTAAAGACAACACACAAATTCCAATAGTAAATACTTTAACTTGTTTATGTACATTATTGTAGTTTTTAATACGTTATTTGAATATTATAAATGAAAATTTACAATTTCTTGTTTTGTAATTTGTAATCATATCTACATATTTCTGTATTAATTACACTTGATTTATACATAATTAATTGCGTTTACATAAACTATTGATTCATTTCACATAGATTAATTCATTAATGTGAAAAAATCAAGATAAATCTTCAAATTTTGCGAAAGTTACAAAAATTGTATAAGAAAGCAAGAACGATTATTTCGAAATAAAATTAATTCAGCAGCTTTTTATGAAATAATTAAATGAATTAAAGTCGACAAAATTTAAAAAAGAGCAAGATTAAAATATGTATTTCTGTATCAAATACACTTGTTTTATACAAAATTACGTGCGTTTACATAAAGTATTGTTTTCAATTATCATTTGGTCCAATTTGTGTCCTGGATTCCGGAAAAGTATCGAAAAGTTCCATTGTTTTGTATAGAAAATAAAGTTTTATTTTCAATGAAGTTTCCAAAGGGTTATGAAGTGTATGATGAAATGACTTCAAATCTTGATTTTACGAGAAATATTGTCTTTTTTTAAAATGTTATTTGCATTCCAAATATTTGAATTTCTCCTAAGGAATGTAATTCAGGCAAATATCCAGTTGTCTAACTATCCATGGAAATTTTAGAGTAAATCTGTAACGTTGAGTAAAGATAGCCGCACATAAACTTGAGCTCGTATTTACGATGATTAAATAACAAGTTAAGTATGCAAAGACAATTAAATGTACGTATCGTAATTACAATGGTATTGTTGGAATTACGTAAGGTCGACACGAGCGGCATTCGGATGAAAAATTTGAATGCGAAATGAGGTCCATAAAGTATTGTGCGACTTTAATTGCTTCATAGTCGTTCGGTTGCAAACAGCGAAACGGAAAGACGGCTGAGCTGTTTGTTGAAGACTCGTTGCAATGCATCAAAATCTTCATCTACTCGTTTAGGAGACTTTCAATTATGCATGCTTATATAATTGTCACATTGATATGGGGGATAGGTTGTGTACTGCAGGCGTTGAACCATGGCAACAAACACTTTGCTCCGGTTGCCAAAGTTTGTTTATGGTCGCAGAGAGGATCTTTCTCTGCACTTATTTGCTTGTTGGTCAACTTTTTGGACGGGGGCCCAACTTTTTTGTTTTCGAAAGTTCCCTCCTGTGGGGGGCCTCGGTCTACATTCTGGACTACTCTTCTCGCATTCGTCTCTGGCGAAGACAACAAACGACCTACAGAACAAACTACGAAACAAAGCAACAACACACATGACACGGAGCGAAGAACAAAATAAAAAATAAAAACCGTGCATGATATACACGTTACAGGAGGTGAATAAAAAAAAAAGAGGAGAATTGTAAAGTGTAACCCACTCACCTTCCTTCATCGTTTTGGATTGCGTGGAAGCGGCTCCGCTGCTGTGGCTCTTGTCAACTGTGCAATACATTCTCACACTTGCTATCACAACAGTATCAGTCACTTTCACCGAATTAATTCGACCATTATTTCGCTAAATTCTGCGAGTTTTGCGGGAACACCGAACGACGCACTTACAAACACCACCAATACTCGGCCATTACTATTTTTAGCCGGGTTCTGAACCGCACAAACAGATGTCTGCAGCGCGTTTGACCTTCATTCCAATACCGAACTGAAGTTGACTCTGTTATGTATGAAGTTAATACTACAGCAGTGGTCATCAAACATCATATTCAAATATTTAAAATCGAATTTTACTCTTTTCACAGTGGAAGATTCAGTACAGAACAGAAATTTTATGCAAAGAACTTAACTAGCGTCAAGTCAAGGAAGATACAAATTACGAAGAAGTAAATAAAAGAACTTCTTCAATTTAGCAAAGAAGAACCCACTTACCAAAAGAAAGTTCAGTTTACGAAGAAGTCATATGAAAGAACTGTATATGTTTGAAAATTTATTTTAAAGAACTTCTTAAATTTAATAAAGAAGAAGCGACTTCCAGATAAAACTTTAATTTAACATAAATTCTAAGTGTATAATGGTTATTTTGTTAATAATAAATGCAAATTATGATGAAGACAATTATATAACTTTTTAAACCTAACAAAGAAGAAACACTTCCCAGATGAAAGTTTAACTAATCAAGAAGTTTATATAGATCCTTCTTTTAAAAAAGATGTAAAAATTACGAAGAAAAAAATGAAAGAATTTATTAAATTTTCTATAAAAGAAACAATTCCCAGATGAAAGTTTAGTTAATAAATAAATGCTAACTGCATATAGGTTCTTCTATTAATGATTATGTAAATTAGGAAGAAGAAAATGAAAGAAATTCTTAAAGTTACAAAAAAAGAAGTCATTTTCCACGTGAAAATTTAGTTTACCAATAACTGCTAAATGTATATATTCTTCCTTTAAGAAATATGTAAATAAAAAAGAGAATTTCTTAAATTTTCTAAACAAGAAATACAAGAAAGTTCAGTTTACCAAAAAATTAAGAGTTATATTGCAATTCATCTTTAAAGTTAAGAAAAAATGTTACTAAACATTACACATTTCATCAAATTCTCAGGTTTTAATTCTTCTCAATCCCACGAAACAAAACAGTTCAATCAAATTGTATTATTTAAAGTATTTCATAAAACACCAAAAATAATAGTTATTGCGTTCAAAAATAATGATCCAAATTGGAATAATTGTTGCTAACACTACTTTATAAAGATTTTCAGTTTCACTACTAAAAGAACATCTTTATACTGTAATTATTTTGTATAGGTGTTAAAGTTAAAAGTTTTAGAATCTCTGGGTTAAAGATTTCAAATGAACTTTTGAACCAATATTCAAATTTCAAATTGTAATTAAACAATTGAACATAATTAAACAAATTAACTTAATAACAATTCCAAACTAAGTCTAATACAAACTTAAGAATAAACTTACTATTTGCTAATTGAAATAACTTTGAAATTACACTTGAAGCACTTGAATGAACCACGACTACAGCTGATCTCGTCATGTCAAAGTGACGTGTGTTTACGTTTTTAGGTTAAATCTATCAATAATAATGCTCCTGTAAATAAAACCTATGTTAAAATACAAACAATGTCTGTTAGCATAAAGATCGAAGACACACAGCCTTCGCTGCCAAAAGTTCGCTTGAAGATTATTTGCTTCGACATCACGGATTACTCACAAACAAAGCAGTTCCTCATTTGTTCCACAGCAGTCTTCATCTTCTTTGTCCTCTATGGATACATGCAAGAACTCATATTCACAATAGAAGGCTTCAAACCCTACGGCTGGTATCTTACTCTAGTGCAATTTGGTTTCTATTCCGTCTTTGGTTTAATTGAGAAATATGCAACTAACATCACGAAGCGAAAGTAATATATTTTAACTAATAATATAAGCATATTATTAAATTATCTTGTTTTAGAATTCCCATTAAAACATACTTTTTACTAGCTGCTTTGACATTGGGCACCATGGGCTTTTCAAACTCGTCTGTTGGATACTTGAACTATCCGACTCAGGTGATTTTCAAGTGCTGCAAACTGCTTCCCGTGATGGCAGGCAGCATTCTGATCCAAGGCAAACGGTACGGACCATTAGATTTCATTTCTGCCTCCTTAATGTGTGTTGGACTAATACTTTTTACTTTGGGTTTGTAATTAACTGAAAATCTACAAAGATTATTTTGATTCTATTTATTTAATTTGCTGTTTTTATTCTAGCTGATTCCAAAATATCTCCCAATTTTAATACAAGCGGAGTGATTATGATTTCTCTGGCATTGCTTTGTGATGCTGTTATTGGCAATGTGCAGGAGAAATCCATGAAGAAATCGGGTGCTTCTAATGCTGAAGTTGTACTGTATTCTTATTCAATTGGATTTATTTATTTGCTTTTAATAATGGTGATAAGTGGTGGTTTTACTGATGGTATTACATTCTTTGCACAGGTAAACCTATTGAAATCAACTAATTGGCTTTGATAATACCATTTGTTTATTTTTCAATTGATTTCAGAATCCTAAACAAACATATGGATATGCATTCATCTTCTCCTTGACTGGTTATTTGGGTATTCAAATAGTCTTGACTTTGGTGCGAACTTGCGGAGCTTTCGTTACTGTCACCGTGACAACATGTCGAAAGGCTGTGACAATCATAGTATCTTTTATATTCTTCAACAAACCTTTCGTCTTCCAGTGAGGATAACTATAATTGTAAATTAAACCTTTAACTAATCCTTTTGTTTATAGGTATTTAACTTCAGGGCTTCTTGTAGTCATAGCTATTTACCTCAACTTGTACAGCAAGAAGAACCCCATGTCTCTTGATGACCTTTTCTACAAGATAATTTATCTGAAGAGGTACATCCCGTTGGGACACAGCAGGAAGCAAGAGCGATTGCACAAGCTCTGTGTAAGCAATTATTGATAGATACGCAAAATTTGTATAAAAGATAAATGAAATAAAAAAAATAGGTAAATTAAACAAGTGTAGTATTTTCTTTAATGCATATTTTAATATCAAGGTATTTGATGAATAAAAATTTGTGTATTTAGCATATTTTTTTTTATTTTTCTTAAATTTCATATATACAAAAGGTCATGTCGAAGGGTACGAAAGGTCTATATAAAATTTTGTATACTAAACTATGGCATGTTATTTGTTCCATATCGAAATCATCGAATCGATGAACGTAATATATATATATATTTATATAAATCGTGAACTTAAGATATTTCTCTTTCCTCCACAGCTCTCGGCTTTCGTTTCACGTATTTTTCTGTATCATTTTCTTCTGAATTACCCTTGTGTTCTGGACGAAGTTTAGCAGTTTATATAAATGCTAAAAATGCATACAATCACATACACATATGCACACCACAATATATATTATAAATGTAACATATCAAAGTTTTATATCCGTACGAATCATAAAATTCACTAGCGCTAATATGTATAAAAAGAAAATCAAAAAATTCGTGAACTCATCAGCATCCAAACATTTGATAACTCGCCGTAAAGTGAAAGAAAAAAAGAAGTCAATGTTATAAATTATATAAATGTTTAACGTATATTGAAAAAAATAATATATATATATATAAGATCAGTGATGAAAAATAAAAGTATGTTCTTAATAAAAACTAAATATATAATAATATACAATTAAACTATAAAATTAACATCACATACAATGTACATAGTTCCTGTTTTTTTTTTTAGAAATTCCTCTTAACACGTGTTTTGTTTCGTTCTTAAATTGTTGTTGCTCTGCACATTAGGAACTCGGTCTGGCATTGTCAATTGAAAGGAAATGATGATTATGAAGAAAACGATAAGATACTCCTTCCAAGTACAATGAATATGCGTCACAAACGAATATAATAATTTAAATACCGGTGGATCTGAAAATATCGCGTTTACAAAATTGTTTCATTCTTTTATTATTTTTTATTTTTTGGTCCACGGCGTAAAAATATGCTTCTTCCATGTAGAAAAATTCTATTCACACACACACACTGGCTTGTACTAAGTTATTTCTCTTTCCTTATAAAAACAAAATCAAACGTCACTAAGTATATTAAAATAAGTTAAGGTAGTAATGCACAGGCGTGTTTTTTTATGTTTTGTTTTGAGAGAAAGTAAGTACCAAGGGTCTTTCGAGACTTAGGTCGGCTAGTTAATCAGGTACCTCCCTGTAGGGAATCTCGGACGTAACATTGAAACCTTCGAAGTAGTGCGTGAGGAATTCGAAGGTCGGGCGATTCTCCGGTTTGCCGTCCCAGCAGCTTATCATTGTCTTGTAGATGTCGTCCGGAAGCTGGTGCGACGTCGGTTTCGGCATCCTGTAGCCCTTCTCCACCTGCTCGATGACCTCTCTGCCGTGCATCCCTGGATACGGAACCTGTCCGAAGGTGAAGAGTTCCATCAGCAGGATGCCGTACGACCAGACGTCCGATTTGATGGAGAAGCGACCGTAGACGATGGCCTCTGGCGCCGTCCATTTCACCGGGAATCTGCTTCCCTGCTTCGGGCAATACTCGTTGTCCTCGATGACGCGCGCCAATCCGAAATCGCAGATCTTCGCCATCATGTTTTCACCAATGAGAACGTTCCTCGCCGCCAAATCCCTGTGAATCAACTGCTTCGATTCCAGGTATTCCATACCGGAAGCCACCTGGAAGGCGATGTATATCAAGTCCTCAAAACCTAAGGTCCGTCCTTCGTCCTTCCTCAGGAAGTCCAGCAGACTGCCCTTGCACATGTACTCCTGCACGATGTAAATAGGTTCTTCCTTGCTGCAAACGGCGTACAAAGCAACCAACTGCTTGTGCCTGAGCTTCTTCATGATAGCAGCCTCTTGCAGGAAGGCCGCAGTGGACATGGTGCCTTCCCGCAGCGTCTTAACCGCAACAGTCAAGTCCTTCCACTTTCCGTAGTAAACTTCACCGAAGTTTCCGCGCCCCAGTTTCTTCACCAGCTTAATCTGAATCCTGGGGATCTCCCAATTATCCCTGACACCTGGACCCAAATCCCACATCTGCGGTTGCGGCTTCGGGCACGGTTTCGACAGTACATGACACAATCCAAACGCATTTTCTAAAATAAATACAAGTAAATCAGCACCAACGTTTTTTTTTTGTAGATTTTATATTAAGGGCGACTTACTCGAATAGGCTTGAACCAGTTCGGTGAGGGTCAGGAATGTTTTGTTGGTGGAGATGTAGAAGCCTCCATTGTCGAGAGGTTTTATCTTGTAGTGCTTGACGTGGTATTCGCGCATCTCCTCCCAATCCTTCACGGAAAGGGAGTAACCCTGTGGATTGTGCTCCGAAGGTCGCACCAGGAAAGTCCCTCGGGGATTTTCTGCGGCCAGCAGGAGCTTATCAGCTTCCTTTCGTGAAACTTCCTCAAAAAACCAACTGTAAACAATGATAGCCAAATTAGTATTAACTTATAATATAACATTTAATTACTTTTATTTAGTATTCAAATATTTATATTCATTAATTAAAAGTTAATTCTGGAAATTTGAACTGAATGCAATTAATTTATTCGTATGAATACGTTTAATGTTTACTCAATACATATTAAGTGAGTTACTGTTTCTAGTAATGCTTGAACAGAAAATAAAGTTGTAATTTCATTGTTAAATGAAGACTTTCTAGATTGGCTATTTGTGTAGTTGGTCTTAATTAAAACAATGATTGATTGAAGAACTTACTCCTCGCTTTCCACGCTCTGTTCTTTGGCAACAAAGTTTCCTGGGATGAGTCCTGTTTCTTTGGACAGAAGATGCGTGACGGTCCACCAATCACCATCGGAGTCATCCAGGACTTCCATCCTGTCGCCCTTCTTGAAGGAGACATCGCTCACGTCCCTCGCCATGTAATTGTAAAGGGCGACGACGACCTTGTTGCTCCTGGGGACGTTCGTCCTCGTCGGCGTCGGCCTCGTCCTGATGATGTCAACATGACTGCGTGGATTAGTTTCCGGGTGCACCAATTTCCCTGTTAAAAGCAGAAGAAGAAAAAAAACCATTGAAACGATTTACAACTTTGCTTCGAAGACACCATAAATCGAGATCGAGTACAATTTGCGACATTGTCGGACGTTCATCGTTCGCAATTCTTTCGTGTTTTTTTTTCTGCACAGTTCTGTTCTATCCTTTCAGCCGTTTGTTCGATCTTGCTGCACCAAACGTCCGGTAATGGGATGACTAGTTTGCGGACATTTATGGCACTTCTTTATTGCACGGGGAACAGAGAGAGGAGCAGATGAATAACCATAAAGAAGAAGTGAACAAGAGAAAGTGAAGTAAGTTACGGACCTCGGACCGTGGATTTATCCGATCCGCGCTTCGTCCGCAGACGGAGGGATAACAGATCTTTTAGCAGAGCTCATATCCATCGAAAACAAATACAAACAGACACAAACATTGCGCTTTCGCCGGATTCACGGAAAATATCCGGCATCATTGAAAATAATCGATTCCAGCTAATGTGAGATCATTGCCGAGATGAAAGTTTTAATTTAAGATTTTGACTCACGGAGATGTTTTTCAATAGATACAACTGCAATTAAACGAATTCGTAGTGTACAAATCCTTGTTTTGTGACCGCATTCTCTTTGCCCCCAATTGAATAACAATAAACATAATTATACTATTTTTTCGGACTATAAGACGCACCCCAATATACGAATCAATCTACATAAAACAATGCGTATTCATAATGGTCAAAGAGGAATGTACGTCGAGTGATAATCAATACATGGTACATAATCCGAATTCAGGTCAATTGTTTTCGTCCTCACGAATTTACTGTTCCTCGGAGGAAAATCGTGGTAATAATACCATTGTTGGGCTGACAAATACGAGGCCGAGACTATCACCGAAAATGGGAGATGTTTGCTTTTACCATCTGATAGCAAGGATCATGCATGTGTTATCTAAATAACTCAGGCATAAAATGTACATAAAAAGATAAATAGAGAGGGGTTACATACAGAAAAAAAAAACAAGACAAGACGAGATTGCGTTCTTTTTAGATCCAGGATCTGTGGGATGCTTTGTTCGGAATGAACAAACAGGACAAGTACAAGGCGTGACACTGACAAATAGCAAATAGAAGAAACAGAACGTATACATATTTATTTCTTGATCCATGAGCTTATAAATTCAATGAATAGTACGAAAATTATTAATAGTATGAGTTTACATATAGGTTTGGAATATCAAATCTTAGCGTTAATAATTTATTGAAAGCAGCTATTTATTTAATATTTCAGTCATATGAGTCAATTTCTCAGGTGTAAATTTAGTTTTGTTTCTTGTAAGTTATGAGAAGATTTCATTCCAAAAAAAGATGTTTAAAGAATGAAAACAGTTTCAGAAAGAACAGTTTGACAGCTTTTAATAGTTAAACAGTGTGCAGATTGAACAGTACTTGAATGGATAATCAGTATTTGTACTCCATGTAGTATAAATTGATAGTTTTCAATAGTAAAATCAAGACACATTTTGCAAAATGAAAAAACTTTTTGTAAAATAAAGCAACATTTTGCAAAATCAAGACTTTGTGTAAAATAAAGACATATTTCGCAAAATCAAGACACTTTTTTTAAACCAAGACACACTAAAACAATCACAACTCTAGTAATTGGATGAATGACAAATATGCTTTCCTGATTCATTAAAATGTAATTTAGTAGACGATTTGGTGGAATAACAAAGTCTTAATATCAGAAGTGTTAACGTAATTAATAGAGTTGTATAATCTCTCGGCTGATAGCAGAGGAAAACCCAAAGAACAAACAGAGATACCACTAAAACCACGTGTTTATTTATGCACGGAGGTCTTCTATTAGCTTTGCATCATCTATCTCCGAGCATGTTTATTAGATGAAAGGCTAACGACCCGGAGGTATTTACTCTTTGTTGTTGCATACGCCAATGACGAGCAAATAAACCGAAACAGTAACAAAAACAAGGCGCAAGAATTCGGCGCTGCATGTGTGTATGTATGTATGTCTTTGCTGAGAATTTATTGCACACATATTTTATAGAGCGATAATATAATTGCGAAAGTAAAAGTTGAAAGGTATAAATTCGAACTTATCTGGCGTACATAAATAATGCGATTTTATATGCGTCTCGCTATTATCTCCCAGAATGGAGAATTTGCATTTAATTAACATGTCCCAAAGGGAACTTTTTCTACTTCTTCATTCGGCGTGCAGACAAAATGGCCGGACGCGATCGACGAGCCATCGAAGGGAAGGAAACAGGATGCGGCGCCAAAGGATCCCGTCCCTCTCCTTTTATCGATGCACGTTAATAGCATTCAATTAAAAACGCAGACAGAAAGAATGTAAAGAGAAGATAGTTCACATTTTACAGAACATCTACTCAATCGCAATTACAGGAATTGCGATCGCAAACTTCCGTTGCTTTTATTTAGTTCCTGTCTGCTGGACAGAGATACACGAATGATGGGAAATCCCGTGCTACAAATAATAATCACGCTCTTATCATACACTTCCCTATGGAAAGAACGCAATTCCTACCCATCTCGTTTCCAATTTGTATCCTCTGTACAAAAGTAGCATGAAATTAAGGATGCAAAAATCGATTTCGCTGTGACAAAGCGCCGAAGAACAATGCCATGACTGAATGATTCAATTTGAATAATTTGAGTTTAAAAAGTCTAAGAATGACCAGATTTTTCTGTATTGCATTAATTGTTCATCACTGAATGCGAAAATATGATTAATATGAATAATTTGCGAGAAATAAGCTTCAATTCAATCTAAAAATGAGCATATTTTATGCATTTATAAACAGTGTTAATTATTCATCGCTGAATGCGATAATTAATCATCTTGGAGGAAGTATTCAACACGAGTTTTCTACAGAAAATCCTTGTGGTTTATTATTTGCTTCTTTCGTAAATGGGAGGAGCAGCAGCGAATTGATGTGACCTTAAGCACTGTGAATCCCTAACATCGGTATTTCCAAAATCACTTTCATAAATAAATTCGGAAGTCAGTATAAAAATTTCACATTAAAATGGAAAAACAATAATCGTTAATGTCATTTCAATGAAATAAAAAAGACACCATAAATCGATTAACCTTTGGTATGTACAAACGCTTTGATTTATATAACAATTTATATATAATTTGTAAAAACTGTTATGTTTTTCCAATGTTGATATTTCCAGATTTCAATTATAGATATAATTCCTAGACTTTTTTTCTCATTAATTCCTTGGGTCTAATTGAGGACAGGACTTAATCAATCGTTCCACCCTCTTGAAGCAAATAACTTCGGAGCTTCTATTTCCTTTCATTTCGGGTTTCGCTGATATTGCTGGATTATATTTCATCAGTGAAATCACGTTTGATGTCTAAGAGCGTTGATTGATTCTCATAATTTCATTATTTTTTGTTTGGAAACAACTTTGAAAGTAGGTACATTCTTTCGAAAACGTATAAATAAATTAATAGTAATTTATTTTGTAGGGCTGAAAGACCTATGGTCAATAGACCTTTAGAATTGTATTTTCTTTATATTTCTTCATTTTTATTACAATGAGTTTATTTTTTTTGCAATAAATGTTATTATCATTTATCTTGTGTTTCAAATTTAACTGTAGAAGAACAATATACTTTGGTAGAGTAAATTTACGAATAAAGCTAGTTTTTTTTTTAATATATTTTTTATTCGGAAGAATATATGTGACTTTGAAATTCTACAAAGTTTTGTTTAACTCAAATTACGTATTCTTCATGAATTATTAAGAAAAAATAACTTTAATACATAGATTGTATTTAGAAAGCACATACAAACATGTTTGAAAGGAATAACTGAAAAGTTTAATTAATACCACGAAAAAAAAATGAAGTAAACATTGAAATGTTTCAATTTTTTTTGATAAAAACAGTAGTTTTTGGTCTAAATATACGCTTCAAATAATTGTATCCATCTCCACCATTAGATATTAACACTAAATATCTAGTATCACTAATATAATAATACACTAAATATAGTTACAAAACTTTCAAATATTATAAAAAATATGAAGCAGAAAGACCTATGGTCCCTTTGCAGTTGTAGTTGTTGCAATAATTGTTAATATTTTTATTAAAAAATATAAAAGAAAGAATGCAAACATTCTATGTAGAGTGTAAAGATTGCATTATCAAGTGGAGTAGTTTAGAAGTGCACTTATTGCGAAATTAGATAAGTTTAATCTTCGGTACGATTTAAAAATCGTTTGTTTGTATAGTTAACATTGCAAATCGAGGTTGAGAAGCAAATTCCGGACTTTCGCACGGAAACAGACCGGGCTTTATAGGAAAACCGCAGAAGCAACATAAAACAGATAAGTTTATCCTGAAATATTGGCTTATCTGCTGAATAAAGCGGCAGAAACTACCGGAATGAATTGGCCCGACCTTGCGAGATCGAAGATGCGAATTGCACAATGCATTTTTCGTGCACAATACACGCCGCACAAATAATAGGTAATTCATAATAAAAGGACTCGTTCGGTCGAAGACAATGCGTTTTCTCTTTTCGCTTTATCGTTTCGGGTGTTTCATGTTCGGGTTTCGCATTCTGTGATTACGTTATTACATGTTTATTATTCTTTTACTTTCAAGGGACACTCCTTGCAGAAGCAAAAAGGAGCGACGAAGAATAAGAAAGAGATGCTATTGTTCGCCTCGAGTTATAAATATTAATGTAATGTAACGTACCGTCGAGTCCGGAATTGTGGATGATCTTCTGCTGCGGATGGCGTCTGGGCTGCTTCTCGTGGCAGCAGCAGTTCCCCATGACGAAGTAGTCCTCTCCTCTGGGTCGGTCAATGAGAGAGCAGTTGCAAGTCCTTCATCTGGAAGAAGACAACGAAAAAGATGATTTCGGTGGACAATCGAGTGAGGTTTGCGTACGAAAAGCGAATGAATTACCGGTGGCGCAATTGACCGAGCTTTGCGGCAAGGGAACGGGATTAGAACGGTAATTCCGTCGTGTAATGGGATGTGGATTCGGTGTCCGATAAGTTTTCTAATTAGGGAAATGACAGAGTGATTTTTAACGCTTTAATGGTGAATTAACAAAAATAATGGGCTCGGATCACCGAGCGGAGCTCTCCACTTCCTCCGAGAGAGGCGAAGGAGAAACGCTTTAGCAGTAGATAAGCAACGGATCGTGATAGAATTTACACAACATATGCATTTATGATTCCAATATGAAAAGAAGAGACGTGCGATTCACGCCGTCAATACTCGATGGGTTTGCCACCTCTTCGCTGATGAGCTCAACAGAAATACACATCATCCAATTACAAAAAAAAAACACAACAACAAAGAACGAAACACATGCAAATGGCGAGGAAATTGGCTATGAGGATATAACAGAAAAGTAAAGATTTTCTAAAAACGGATTTTCTTCTCCTGGTAGCAGTGGATGGGATTCGTGACCTACACCCACCCACGCCCGACCGTTTATCTGTTATGGTAAAAAAGATTCTCCTCCTCCTCTTCCTCCTCCTCCTCACACGCATCTCCATCCAGTCCAACTGGTCGGAAGATGTACTGTTAGATGATGTAGCGTAAATGCAATTAAGAATTCTTCAAATCTGAACCACATTCCGCACACCATTTTACCGGTGTGCTGTTTCGAGCGGCTAATGAACATATGGACCATGACCTCCAGCATCGACGACGAAAACGATCAAAGCAAATCGCTCCGTTCATGTCATCATCATCATCACCATCGGCATCTTTAACATTAACATCATTTGAAGTACAGTGAAAGTCGAACATTACCTTTTCCATCGATGCGAAAATTCCATTTGGAAAACTTTTGCAACGAATTTCGCAAAGATCAGTGTTATAGTACAAAATTTGCAATTGCATCAGGAGTTCAGAAGGAGGTAACGGACTGTGTTTAAGTTTATTTCTTTCCTTTTGAAAGTTTCGGCAAGGTCAACCACCTGTTTAAGACGATTTTGTAATTGTTGCTAGTACTCTTAATACGAGTATTAAATAATGTACGATACGCAGATGTTCCTATTTTCGCTCCAGCAACTCGTACAGTGAAGTAATCAAAACATACTTTTCAATTGCTTACGAGGAATAAACACGAATCTTCCTGCTAACAATTTCCATTGTTATGCAATCACAATTGATCCTTTCATTTTATTATATTAAAGAATTATTTATTTAAAGTTAACTGTAGATTTTGTCTCTTTTTTTGTGGATTTGTCTCAAATTGGTTAAAGTTACATAAACGCATTAATTTGTTTATAAAGTATGAATACGAATCTTCCTGCTGACAATTTTCTTTGTTAAGTAAACTTCATTGATCTTTTCATTTGATTATCTCAAAGGATGATTTTCAACTAAATTTGTAACGATAAGTGAAGATTTTAGTATACTTTTCATTTTATTTACTTAAAGTTAGGAAGAAGTGAAGAGAAATATTGTAGATTTTCAGTATCTTTTGTCATTTTATTTACTTTAAATTTATTAAAGTTAGGAAGAAGTTACATAAAAACACATATTGTTTAGTTATAATTCAGTGTCAACTATGATATTTTATTAATTTCTTTGATTTATAAAGAATTTGTTAATTTTGTAACATTTATTTTAATTAGCAGATAAAATTCTTTCAATTTTACAGTAATTTATGAATGATAATTCAAAAACTAGAATATCTTTAAGTTATTTTACAATTGTTACAATAAATATTGTAAATTTCATAAAACAAATTTTAAGTTTTATAAAGCAAAATGTTTATATCTAGTTTAAGTAAAAGTTTCTAACGATTCTAATGATTCGATTTGCGCACTATGGGAATATTCCAATTCACTGCAGATTTCGCTTTTGATTTGCGTATTCACTTTCCATTTTCGCTCCTACTGGTCTCCGAGATATCTGTACTGCTTTCAAATTTAATGGAAGTGAAATGATGTGACTTTGTTAGTATTTCAATCAGAATCTGCAATTTTCTTTCATTTCTCTATAGATTTTTTACATGATCATCAAAATATTAAAAAAAAAACAATTACATATGAGAAATTGTAAAGAATTTAGAAAGAACAGTTTTTTTTATCATCATTAGTAAAATTAATTGTTTAAATTTTCACATGTAAACTATGTCAAAGTGATACGAATCTAATTATTTAAATTCTAATAGTTTCGATAGTTTATATTTACATATCCTGTATTCTACTTCAGACTTTAATCATGATTTAACATCTGAAGCTCAACAATCCTAAAGCATTTGAATAAGTTTAAAAGTCGTAACTCATCGTTAATGTTCACGATTTTAAGCAAAGCTACACGATCTTCAGGCAAGAGGAGAACAACAAAAAAAAAAGTGACAAGGAAATCCATTATGAAACAAAATGAATGGTTGTTCCGGAGGTCGGCACATCAAAGGCGAAAGTATTTTCAGTTTCATTAACTTAAACTGCGTGTCTGTCGAAACGGGATGATTCTTAAATATAACCCCCGAACAGAATGCAGCCATTCTCTTCACGTCCCAAAAATAGATCATCTCCAGAACAGATGTTGAAATTCGCATAATTTCACAAAAACGAAGAAATTACGCGTCAAATTTATGGATTATTTTTGTTGAAACTCGAGACGTGAAACGTTATATCTCTGCGAGTGTTTAGAAGAAAGAAATAATAAAAAAAAACTTAATTCGAGTGTATATTATTTTAGTTAGTCGTCGTAAATCTCTTCGGTTCCAGGAGGTTTGCCATGTGAACAACGTGGGTTTTAGCTACGTTTTTCTCTTCTCTTCCTCTCCACGCGAATCTAATTATGTTTGATGCCTTCGCGTTATTTATGTACGTAAATTTATGTAATAAATTGTTGTAATTTGATACGACTTGTTCCACGAAAGCAATGCTTTTCAGAGAGGATTTAAATTTACAAAAAAAAAATCGGTCGTTGGCCTTTCGTGTGTAATTTTCGGATTTCGCAGTAAAAACTCAATTGGTATTTTACTTTTTCATACTTGACTGGATTCTCCTGTTATGACGAAGCAAAGAATAAGGGATATTGATTTAGTGCTCATCCCGTTCGTTCATTACAAAAGGCTGAAACCCGGTCAGACGGAGTGCGGAAATCCTTCCATTGTCACCAAGTTCTTTTCTCTTTGCTCGTGTTTCTTTGCACCGAAGAAAAGTGAAACAAAACAAAAAAAATGTAGTTTTTTTCTTACACATCCATTGGTCTGTGAGAACCAAGCACATCAAGTATGTAGGTGAAATAATTTCAGAGTTATGCTTCAGGAGAAAAATGATCAAATCAATGTTGGATTTTCATCATTAATTTAATCGGATCGGATTTAAAGAACTGTTAATAGTTATGTTTTGATTAACGGATTAATTGTATACAGGAAGACAATAGTTGTTAACCATAATATTGGCCTTTCAAACATCAAATTGAGGTTAACTTTCACATGTTAAATGGAAAACGTCAAATTGACATTAATTTTAAAATGTCAAATAGACGTCAAGTTTCAAAATTTATTAAATTTATGGATGTTACTTGAATCGAATTGAAGTGAACTTTTAAACGTCAAATTGACATTAACTTCCAAATATCATATAGAAGTTAACTTTCAAGACGTTATTCGTGGATGTTATTTGAATTAGTAACCAAACAGTGTATTTTGTGAAAGACTTTATGATTTTGAAACAAAAATTCGTAATAAATTACTATAAACATTAGTTAATCAATTTAAGTAATTAAACCACTTATTTATGAAGAATTTCATTTGAAATTTTACAAATAATTAAATAAAAGTTCTAACTTCTTCAGTATATTTACTACACATTGGAACAAATAGTAAATATCTACTAATTACAAATTCGACAATTACGATTATCAATGAATGCATTATAACTAAATAAACAAACAGTAAAAAGGAAATCGATGCAAGGTCCACGCAATTCTCATTATACGTTAAACAGGTTACTGCAATTACCACAGACGCCGGTCTATAAATAAATCTGATTGCGATGAGCAAACAGGCGAAATTGCGATTGAAAATTCGCAATTACGTTAATTGGGAGCGTCGAAAGAATGGATTTTCTAATTTCTCGATTTGAAGAACGGCGTCGATTTTTCCACGGGAAAATTTCTCTTCGGCCGGACAGAGAAATCTGGAAAACACGTTTCATCCGTGAACCGCATTATTTTCACTGCCGCGAAAACTAATTGATTTTTGCTAATCACTCATTTGAGTGCACTTGAACAGATGATGTTTCCATCAATTGTAATTTCTTCATCTAAACTTTAGTAGTTTCTAATTGATTTTATAGAATTTATAATCAAGAAATTGTTATAATCTCAATGGTTATATTTTAGTAGTTTATTTAATTAGTTGTATTAAGTCAGATATATTTGTTGATTTCGTTTATGTAATTTCTTCGAATAAAAACTCCGTCACAGGAATTATTCATTCACGTATGGTGATGTAATTTTTTGTTTCGTTAAATAATACGTGTTTAAATCCGGATTTAATGACTATTACTGATTACTTGTATAATATAACATTGATTCATAATGTTATCACTGTTAAAAGTTACACAATTCCACATATTTTAACTAATAGATATTGAAAAAAATACATAAAAGAATACCAAAAGCTTGTAGATTAAACAATATTAATCAACATTAATTAAGAATAATCACTTGTCTGATATAAAATGATATCAGACATTTCAATACGAACATTGATTTGATAATCTAAGAGCAAGAAATAGAAACATTCACTTAAATAATGAGTTCAATTTCAACGTTGAAGAAATGACAAATCTGAATTTATCATTTCAAGATAATCTCTTATCGTTTTGGGTAAAAAAGACATCATTTAAATTTAAGAAGGAAAAAATATACATTATTTTAGTCATTTCAATTACGATTGATTTGATATTTCAATACGATTCATTTGATGAATTTAAACAACTTTACTCAAGAAATTGCAAAGATTGTCTTGTAATTTCTTCAATTTCAATCAGACGTGATAAATATGTAATAAAGTTATTATTTCGTAGAAAAGTTTTCGTTCAGGAATTTGCTTCATATACTTTTAATTAACAGGATATATAAATATTACAATTCGATATTCTTTTCAAAAATTAAATAATTCTATGAAATTCCTGATAGTAATTTATATTTTTAAACAAAATATATATATAAAAAAAACCACATCCACAACGAAACCACAAATATAATATATGAAAATTGCGTTAGGTAGGTTTCCTTCTTCCTTTCGTTTTAAATATATTAAAATTTAAAAAACCAAATGTGTGATTTAATTTACATTAATATAGTTTATGCATATAGATTGATATAGTCAACAATAAACTTAAATTATACTGTAGAAACTGAAATTATTCCGACTGGACTGAAATTGTGCTGATTAAACTGAAATTGTATTAAAATTGTAGATTTGCTACTCTTAAATTCAAGACACGGATCACATTAGATGAATAACAAATGACGAAAATAACAGCACGACTCCACTTTCGTTGTTTCGCGAAAACCGAATGGAATCGAACGGCGAATTATTCATAAAACGCGTTTACTTTCGTTGAAACGAAACGAAGAAAAAAACAAAGAAAATAATAACAACAACAACTAATCTGCGGTTATTAAAATTCCCGACCAATATTTGATAAAGTGCGTGCATTTTATTTGTAATTGGAAATAAAAGTGTTTATTTGTACATTATTAATTTGGGAAATATTGAAGTTTGTTTCGGGATTTTGTTTGAATCACGTTTAGTTTCTTTGATTGAAGATGAAGTAAATGTGTGTTAAATTCCCGATCGAATTATTTGATAAATCTGGTTTAGGATAAGTAGGAAATACGTAAATTTCCTTGTGAGAATGGAAGTTGTAGAAATGGAAGAGTTTTGTCTATGAATAGTAAATAGAGGATAAACATCCTGGGACTGAGTCATATTGGTTGGCTCTTCTGACGTTTATGGTCGCCAGTAAAGTGGTTTAATGCTTTGCATTAATTTCCTTCTGCAAAAGGCAGCAAAACAACAATAAAATCCCGACCGTTACGCTCCGTGCGAGATTATTGAGCTAATTATGTAAGCTGGAAGCTGCTGCGAACGGTAACCGTGGCAAAAGTGCTTTCTTCTTTGACTCGCCCGAACCTGGAAAGCAAGCAAGATTTTGTTTGACGTGTTGTAGCGTTAGTGGTATGGTGTACAACAGCCTTGCTTCGTTGAGGAAATCTTGTAAATCACGACCGAGTCATTGATCGATCAACTATGCGCATACATTAGTAATGCGATGAGTGGTTCCATGTATACAGAGATATACGTATGAATGCCCGTATTTGTTGCATGCTAATCCAAACAAAACGCGATGGATGTAGTGGATAGCCTCTCCGAACATCGTAATTGGGTTAAGTGCAAACCATAAACCAAAACGACGACAACGACGAAAAGAACCTTTCTGTTCTCTAGCAAAGTCTGATCATGATTCGGAGAGGCTGTGTGTACACCCTCAACTGGAAGTACCGTAATCGAAGATTCCGCAGATTCCGCGAACTTTTGCTAATTAGCAAATCATTTTCGTCGATAAGCGGAAGCGACGTTGCACGGCATTAATAACATAATTAACCTTGGCTGGAATGGAAGCAGATGGATCTCTCCCGATGGATCCAGCAATTGCTCGATTCATTAAGATGCCTCCAATTGCCGTAAAGTAACAGTGTTATGCCACTCTTTGCTTCTTCTTTCATCCTCCTCTTTTCAAAAACAGGCCTGCCTGTTATACGCAAACCCGACGAATTTATCGCTACGTGAAAATAAGTTCCACTTTGCAATGCTAATTCAGTTTGAACTAGATTCTAATAATAATACTACATGGAGCGTCGTCCACAACAACTGTTTCCACTTCTTTTTACCTTGCAAAAAGCCTCTTGTATCTGTTACATCAGCTGTATATTGTAATTTTATAACTCATTCAAGAAGTCTTTGTATAACAACATCAAAACACTTAATTTAAAACTTTTAAATATAAATTTTCTTTTTGACCCAAATTTAGAACCAAATAGATATTGACCAGCCATTTTGTACTATATTATATAGAATATTGAAAATTTAAAAAAATATATATTTGTATACCAATTAATTACAAAATTTAACGTCAATTTTAAATTTGAACACCAAACTTTGTGACTTTGTTCAAATAATGAAAGACTAATAAATTATTTAAAAAAGTGACACATTTCATTTCATTTTGAGATTTAGCAACAGCTGTAAGTTGTCAATATTTATATTTTACTTTTGACATAAGTGGTAACAAATTGACATCGTGAATTTAATATATTTCCTTATTTTTACTTTTAAACCAATTTATTGCTAGTTTTAATAGAAAATTATATGAAAAATTAATTGATAAATAATTAGTTTTCTGTACTTGACACTTCACACGTGAAATCATGAAATATTTCATCAATTATTATACTGATTTATTGATAGTTAAAAGTGAAAATTATTTAAATTAATTGTGGATTGATAAATATTTAGTTTTCACTACTTGTTATCAAATTGTTTCATGTATAAAAGACAGCTTCAAGTTTTGAGATAAAGTTATTTTATGCTGAAGTTTTGAGTAAAATGTATTTTATTCTTATGTAAGACTCATTTCTCGCTGAAGAAATTGTAATAAAACAGATTTAACTTAAAGATTTTAAATAATGATTTCAATACTTTTAATTTACGTTTAAAACTACAATATTTTCGCTGTAATTATCCATATTTTAGTCATAAACTATGATTTATAATACATTTTCTAGATGTAAACTCACAATGATTTATACTAATTCTCAGTGTTGATGTAAAGATTAATAGATTGTATATTTTCATCTATTTTATGATTGATTAAAATATGATTGAAATAATGAAAATTTCAATCAATTTTTAACTGTTCACAACTAATTAACCAATACCTTCTTTATATCAAGCAGGCTTCGAAAACAATTGAACAGGAAGCTGCTGTCGCCGATGAAGAGATGGGCGATAAATCCAGAACAGGCAATTGCGGAAATCCAATTTACGAACAGAAAACGATCGCGGATTTTTACACTTCATCCACGAAACGGCCAATAGCGTTGCACTCCCGAAGCCATCAATCACGGTTCTCCTC
>JAFMTC010000123.1:88081-119691 GCA_018845635.1 Nicrophorus orbicollis
CCTTCCTCTTCCTCATCCAACCGCCACCTCTTCGGCTTCACCGGTAGCCGGGCATTCCTCGCCGAACACCTTTGATTGTGATTACATAATCGCATTGCACCGTTAATCACATAATGATGCGGCTCCCACATCGAATTACCAATAAACAATATATTTGAGCAACAACCGTTTTTGTTTGTTTTGTTCCCTCTCAATTATACTAATGCGGAAATTATCGGAATTCCTAATTGACCTTAAGCAACAACAACAACAAAAAACGAAATAACTTAATAATAAAGAGACGTAGTTAATGAATAATTGATCTTTGATCTTTAGTGAAAAGTAATAACATTGAATTGATAAAAAGTCAGCGGTAAATTTAAAACTAATAACGGAAACTATTAATGTTTTTTCTTTGATCTTTAACGAATTCATAAATTAGGGATTATTTATTACAAATAATGAAAACAAATACATTATTTGATCTAAAATATATAAAGATTTGTTAATTTAGTGTAAAATCCCATTTAAATTTCTCAGTAGTAACTTTTCATTGAAATAAGCATAATCCGCACAAATCTCCTCTAAATAATCAATTGCTAAGGGAAATCGTTCCATTCACCTCTCGACTTTTATACCATCCATAATGCACGTATTACGTAAGAGGATCATCAAATAAATGCACATATATTCCGATCCTAAGATCCCATTTCCTTCTCTTCTTCAATTCCCCCTTTTTTTCTCCTCAACACCAAAATGTATGCGTAAGTCCCAATTCCCAGCAGTAAGGAGAATTAGTGCATGCGTTCCCCCAAATTTAAATAAACTGAATTGGGGTGAGTCGGTTATAATAAGAATGATAATGCAGATGAAAAATAAACTACGTAAAATGAAAACAAACAACGGAGGATTCTTGAAGGGGGAAGGGTCCTCTCTTCTGCGCTTCTCGACCAATAGAATATTCATGTTTCATTAATCTCCGCTCTCTTCCGCCCGCATTCCTCAAGTGAAATACTGCGAACGAAACTTTAATATTAAATACCGAAACTAAGGAACACAGAAGGCATCTGCATGTAAATGGAGGAACGTACGAGTACGTCCACTCGGCTTGGCTTCTTCTTTCGGTTATAGAGGCGACCTTTCGTTTCCTGTCGAGGGGAATTTCATGCATTTCAATTACGTTTCAGTTAGTTCCTGGTATCGTATGACTTGTTATTTTTCATTTGAATTTATCTTAGAATTAATATTGTTCAATGTTAGCTTACTTTTACAGTTATTTCGAAAATTGAGTGAAATGTCTACTTTCCTAAGGCCATAAACTATGTCAATGGTGAAGCAATATTTTGGAAAAACACTTTGAAGATATTAGAAAACTTAACTCAAGTCAAATTTCATTATAAATTTTGTATTAAGTTTAGTCAATTGTCGTTAATTTTCTATAAAATAATTTTGTAAATTGAGAACATTTTTACATAATATTTCTAATCAATACTTATGATGTTATAAACAGTATTTAGGAGAAACACTTCAATAATTTGAAGATCTTAGTGAAGTTAAATGGATTTTCTTGACTAATGTTTATCATTAATTTCGTAAAACGATATTCCGTAAATTGAGAACTTTATATAAAATTTGTAAACTATACTTATGGTATTGCAAGTAATATTACAAATTGAACTCAAATTGATTTCCTTGATTAATGTTTGTCATTAATATAATATAAAATCATTTCGTAAAACAATGTTTCGTAAACTTAGAACTGAGAACATAGAAGTGGTGTTGTAATATTTTGGAAAACACTTCAATAAGAACTTAACTCAAGTGGTATTTCTTGATAAATGTTTGTTTTTCATTTAGTAAAAACCCACTCCAATCTACAAATCGATTGATTCTATTCATAATCTCTCAAATAATTACTATAATTTGAATAAATGAATAATTCCATCTGAGAAGAACCTTATTTTATTCGAATGAAAAGCGATAATTGGAAGCACGATACGTTAACGTTACTTCTTTTTCCTGTCAGTTCTTACATGCTACACCCTCAAGACATTATCTCCACCAAAGCGGTTCTCTCAAAGTGGTGAAGAAAAAAAAAGGCCAGGTAAATAGAAGTTTGTTTGAAGGACTCGCATAAATCAAAAGTTCGAAGTCCTCCTGCATCCCAAGGACTGGAAAAAACAGAGATCTGGTCTCGTTTCTTCTCGCTTATTTATATAACGAAACGAGTCAAACAAACACAAAGTAATGCAAATATTGGTGGAAACAGCGAGAGTCGAGAAAGTCCATTGCACGTAGATATAGGTGTTTCCCACTTTGCGCTTGAATTGCCGGCAATAAAACTTTGGAGTCCATTAGTTTAATCATTCGATTCAGAGAATTTATAGAAGCGACGAGAGTTCGCAATAGAGAATCATTTCAATGAAAAGATTTGCAACAATTTATTTCTCAATCACGTTAAAAGTAATCATCGTTTCCGTATTATATAATATCAAGTTAAAGAAATATCAATCAATTGTAATCACCTGATGAATAATTAATTTAATAATAAGAAAGAGCTGCAATCACGGTTAAAGAAATGTAATTGCTTTGTTTGTCTGTCAATTAAAAGAGTATCAGGTTATTGTTATAATGCACGTATTAAATTACATCCTTCAAAGGATAATGAAACTGTAATTTGATCATTATTTACTAATTAAGGTGAAAATATGAACAATAATTATGATTTTTATTTCTACTTTTAATCTCTTCTAAGAAACGTGAAAATTTGAAACGCTCATTGAGTTTTTCTCGATGCCAGGTGTACCGTTAAATTTAGAACCCTCGGGGCTTAGGTAAGCTGAAACCTTTTCCTCCCCCTAATTCCAGGAAGACCACTCATCGCCTTTGAGGGCGACACGTTTATTGGAATTCATTGCCTCCTCTACTTTTCCCAAAACGTCGAATTCAAGATACAATTAACGTTGATTGTCTTCTGATTAATTCAAACCTTACAGCGTGCACAAATCAAGTAGGTGAAAGCAACAGACAAGGGAAAAAATGTAAACTGAAAATAGAAGCGATGGATATAATCTACAAAACGAGGAGGAGGATTTATAAATGTCAGCGTGAGGAACGAACGAACTCTCCCGATACCTACGAGTTTAAATAGATGCAGGCCCAAAAAGAAGCCGTCCCGTCTAAATTTAAAATGATCGCGTCTTCGTGGGAAGGAGGATTGCGTAACAGGGCAACCCCGGGGCATCGCAGCTGGAAATCCGATCGTCAATTGTTTCGTTTGTTGCTACATCCGAGGAGGCGGTTGTTTGACATTGGCAGTGAAAAATCGGAGGTCGGATGAATAGAAATCAGCGATTTCGACGATAATTACGACACGAGGATTTGTGAAGTAAACACGGTAATTTCTTCTCATTGCGGAGACACGAAATTGATGGTTCGGACAACGATCACGCCATTTGCAACAGCACTGGAAATGTACACACAACATACGCACTTTGGTCAATAGGACCTTCGAGATTGCGAAAACGTACAATTTGTGTCGTACACGTAAATCTGTTACATTTAAACAACAACTTTATTTTATTTAATTTAGCTGCGATATTACGTAATTTAATTAAGTAAAAATCAATTTTTTTAAAACAAAATTTTCTTAAAATTGAGTGTTTTCAATCATAAGTCTACTGTTATCTCATTGATACGAGCATCAAGAGATAACTGGAAAGTAATATTTGAAATACACTTTTGGTATTTTCATCACTTCACTAGATAATTGACTATAGAAAGTTCATTTTTCTTGCATCTTTAATACGAAAAATCAAATCAAAGTATGCATTATGCAAAATATGATTATGTAAATCTAAGTTAAAGTAATAAATATTGTTGATTGAATCACGTAAAGAAAGTAGTGAATGTCTTATATAAAAAAAACACATATTTGCACGGTTTACAAATTAAAAGAAAATATTGAGTTGAATATTATATCATAATAAACATAGCTTTCCTTACATATTTACATTTTGATGATGCCTCTCTACTTAATTCAATTTAATTAAAGAAATATATAAATTACCTTTAGTTTAAATCTACAGCAGCATCTGCAGTTTTGCAATTATTCGGAACTTACTTTCTGGATAAAAAACGTCCATTGTAAATATTCCCTGGAAAGTTGAAGTTTTCTCCGCAAAACTGTGTGGGTATTAGAGAAACATATTTATACTTCTTTTACAAAAAAAAAGAATGCACTCTTGAAGTTTCTATATAAACAAAAGTTGGCGTTCAAAACCGCAAACAATGTTGCAGAAGGATATAATGCATATTTTTGCAGCGACGACGAGGAAAGGGCCTTTCTTTTAAACGAGTGCGACAAGAATGTAAACAACTACGCGAAACGACAAAAAAATAAATAAAGAAAGAACATAGTTCCGCTCGCATTCCACAACATTTCATTTACAAGTGAACGTAGTAGAAGCATTCGCATTCCGCAGTCGTATTATCATCGTGAATGGTTCAATTCGAACTTCGTTGTTCCAAACTCAAATAATTAAGTTTAGAGCACTTTTTTCTTAAAATTTAATTAATTCGTGGACTGGGAATGAATCATTGTCTGCCACGTTCTGAGAAACAATCATCGTTGTGAATACTTCAAATAGTATGCATTAGGAAAACCGGTTTCTTTTTTGTTGTTTAAATATAATTTATTTGATCATTAAGTTACTTGTCTTTGCAATTTATGATTTTAATATTCAATACATTAGTTGAAATAGCTTTGTTGTTATTAAAATTCGCTTTATGTGCAATAAAATAGGAATGTTTATAGAAAAAACCGAAAGATGGCGTAGTAAAACTATGACCTTGGGATATTGTGCATTTTCATTACAGCTTAATTAATTAGGTTTGAAAAACTCAAAAAGCATAATAATGACATAAGACAATTACTGTAGCTATTTGGAAATACAGCATTGTAAATAAATAATAAAATGGGAAGATACAATAGTAAATGATAATTTAATATCAATATTGTTGTAGACATTATTAAGTGATAAAATGTATCATGTTTAAGACAGATAAATAAACAAAAAAAAACTAATACTTTTGATTTGAAATACTATCAGGTGTTTGTTTGTAAACAATAATTAAACTGTATAAACTTGCTGTTGATTCTTATTAAAAATGCAACATTTTAAAGGAAAACGTTTTGCAGTTAGGTGTATATACTTTATGTTAATACTACAGTTAAATGATCAAGTTTAAGACAGATAGAAATACGTTTTCTCTGAAACTGGTTAGATTTTGTTTGTAAACAATAATTAAACTGTTTAAAGTAAATGTTTTTGTATGTTTTATTAAATGCAACATTGTCGTTGAAAACGTTCTGCATGGCAATCTTTGCAGTTAAGTGTATACACTTTGATTTAATGCTACAGTTGACTTATGTAAATATGTGAGGACGAAATGGAAAATAATTGAAAAGCGATGTTGATTATTATGATGGAAGTCTACGTGTTTTTTTTTAATGAAAAATAATGAAGGTTGGAGGAAAATTACACGAGCATCTAGAACATTGGAACTATGGAATATTTTATGGACGGTGGGAGTCACGATGTTTGCTTTAATTACAATTATTCGAGATGGTCGAGACCAGTTTCGCTGCGATCCACCCTCGCATCGGTAAATGATACATTAACGAAGAACAAAGCTTTATAATCAGCGTAGGCAGAAATGAATGAAGAAGAAGAAGAAAAAGAGGAGTACTGTTGTTGCAGTCGTTCAGTTTCGGAGTGGCTCTCGTTTAATTTATAGAAATTTAAAAAGCTCATTGGCGGATAGTAATTAAAGACGCTTTTGCATACAATGCGGAGAGCATGAAAAGGGCATTAACATAAAATAGTTGTCCGGAGCCATTAGTATTCCATATTCATCAATGGGGTGGATGTGCATTCGATGTTTGTGCTCACACCGAGCGTCTAGACAATGCCGTCATTAGAATGCCGGAGTACCGGATGACTTATGAAGAAAAAAACAACAACAATATGTATGGAGAGAAAGAATAAATAAGCTGAAGACAAACAAGAGTCATGACGATTTTCCCTTCGTGAAATAGATTCGCGCACTTTCTACGGCCGAAAACACGAATGAAAAGAACGAAAGGAAGAACCGCATTGCCCAAAAGCAGATATATGGCATTGTGTTTTACAATGGTTCGTGGTACAGTTAAGCAGGGACCTAACGGTGAAATATGATCGGATTTGGTATTCACAGAACGCGCCGTGAACCAAATAAATAATAATAAATGAGCGTAAATAATAACTGGAACTATCCCCATCTGGATATGGGCGGATATGTTTATGGGTCAACGGCAAATTTTTCATTAGTTCTTTGCCTCGGAGACTAATTAATTTCGCAAATGATAAATGGTCACTCCTCATCAACGCTTTCAGAGTTCACAGCAAATCTAATTGCATCAATTAATTTCATTTTTCCATCCCTCGATTTCTGTTTCCATTCCTAACGAATTGAACTATTGCATCTGCTCACCCAATTTCTGTTTGTATTCGATACTCATTCATGTCACTACGATCGCTTTCATACATTTCCTTTTGTTACCATCCGAGTTCAATGTGTGACCTTCAAATTCATTCCTGCAACCTCGTTCTGCTTTTCAAATTACCAATATTTATCTTCTCAATTTTAGAGTCGAACCAATTCTGTACTAAATCGTAAATTGCATTCCTTTATTCCGAAGACAATTACTCTTCCAAAACTATTAACTTCGGTGCTTTACCTCTACTTTTTTTTCATTTCATTATAATCCAATTGCTTCTCATTCCATTTTCTTTCATTCCAAAATAAATTACTCTTCTGATTAACCTCTTCTTCATTTCAGGTCAAAGTCTTTAACTCAAACAATACAAAAATATGGTATTGTATTATAATTATTTAATTGTAATCTCATTCTTTGATAACTTATAAAATTTAGGAAATTTTTCCATTTTCCTTATTTACAAAGGGCTATATACTATACATCTTTCTGTCCTCAACTAATACATTTAACATCATTGAAATGCGATTAAATTCAATGAAAATGCAGCAATTGAAGGATACAGTCTATGAAAAGCGTTTTGCATTATGCGATAACATGCATGTTTCAATATTTACAAGGTCGATGATACTGATGTTAATAAGCTGGTAGAAAACGTCAAGTTATAATCAACTCAATTCATATCAACATATTTTTGTACAAATTGTGACGAAACTAAAACGTTGAAAGTAATAATTACAATAGTTACAATATGTATTTTGTAAACACGAAAACTATAGTAAAAAAAGTATTGTTTGTGTAACTAAAAATTGAAAATTTAATAAACAATATATACTTTTGTAAAATTTTTGCTATTTGAAATAATTTTTTAATAAAAATTGAAAAATTTTGTTAAAATATATATATTGTAATGTTTAAAATAAAATGTTCTTATTTGAAATAATTTGTTAATAGATTATGAAAAAAATATATTTTTGAATGTTTGGAATGAAAAGTTTTGCTATTTGAAATAGTTTGTTAATAAAAATTGAAAAATTTCGTTAAAATATATATTTTGTAATGTTTAAAATAAAAAATGTTCCTATTTGAAATAATTTGTTAATAAAATATGAAAAGAAATAGTAAAAATATATATATTTGAATATTTGGAATGAAAAGTTTTGCTATTTGAAATTGTTTGTTAATAAAAATTGAAAAATTTCTTTAAAATATATATTTTGTGATGTTTAAATTTAAAAAAATGTTCCTATTTGCTAATGAAATATGAAAAACTTTGTAAAAATATATATTTTTGAACGTTTAGATTGAAAAGTTTTGCTAATTTTTATAAATTGTTAATAAAAATTGAAATGTTTCATTCAAATGTATATTTATAAATGTTAGTAACAAAAATTTTGCTATTTGAAATATTTTGTTTATAGAAATTGAAATATTTCGTAACTTTTTCTAAAGAAACTATTGCTATTTCTAATGTATTTATATAACTGAAATAGTGGAAATGCTTATGGGAAAGGTAAAAATAACTTTGAAAGATACTCACATTAAAAATAGACCTGGAGTTGGAAAAACCCTGCAACAAAAAAAGAAAGAAGGGAGACGTTAGAAGATAGTAGGTCTGATTGAAGAGACAAGGTTTGTTGATTTATACTGATTTGAAAACGGAACGGAGGACGTGGATGTAGTAATAATAATAATACTAGATGATTTGAAGCGGAGGACATAATGATAATACCGAGAACGAAAGAATGAACTCCTCCATTCTTATGTAAATGCGGACGGATTTAGTTTTACATTGTGTAATCCATAAATTCCGACCGGTACTCCGGAGGAGCACTAAATCACCGGGATTAAGACACGAAACGAACGACACTTAATTGTTTCATACGAAGAAGAGACACGCACTTTTTAACGTCCATCCTCCTATTTCTTGTACAGACAAATTACAATGTTTACAAAAACGGTTCTTCTCCATTTAAATTGTATGGGAGATTGGATGAGATTTCGTTTCAATCTTGATTAATTAATGCATAAAATAATGGTGATTTGCAGTGAAAGGACGAAGAGTTAATTATAGGAAGAGAACGCTAAATCATTCGATTGTGTTTATTGAATAAAATCAAATGGTAATTAAACGTGTATGAATAGCTGAATAAAATTAATTAGGCGCACTATAAACTGTGAAGCTTCAGTCGAAAGTCTCCTGAAGTGTGTCTCGTTTCGTAATTAAAAAAAAACTGCTTTGTCGTGTGAAGGAAACATAACAAGAAAGTGGATTAATTGAATTTGGATATTAAATACGTAATATTGTACGGTAAATATGCAAATATTTGATATCGTTTCTGCAGCGAAGATGAAGAGATTTCAGCATCTCTCTCTCTTCATGCTTGACGTCAATCAACTACCATTCGATACTCGAAGGAGTACCGGTAATTGGTTTCCATATTGTGTGCGTTTGCCTGTAATAATCTCTAATGGTAATCGTCGTGTTTGCCGATGCTTTCGAACCACTTCGGAGATGCCGCTTTTCATTCTTTCTTTCTTTCCGTTGGCACCAATCGCCGAGGAAATTCCAGTTATAAATACTTCGCCGGATTAAAGCAATTAATTTACATCGCATAATTTACACGTGCGACTTTATGCAACTCTGAAAATATCATATAATTTTAACACAGAAGTAAACTCATTTCAGTTCCACAATTTTCAGTAATCAGAAAATGTTTCATAATCTTCATTAAAAATTGATTAAAATTGAGAAAAGTCGATAGCCGTTTGGTCACATTTGTTACTAATAATGTTTATTATTAATTATTATTGTTAAACTAAATAGGTTTTTAATAACATTTCATAGAAATGTACATTTTTCAATGTTTAGAATAAAAAATGTTTGCTTTTTGAAATAATTTGTTCATAAAAATTGGAAAATTTGGTAAAAATATATATGTTTGAATGTATAGAAACATAAATGATTACTAATTGAAATAGTTTATCCATAAAAATGGGAAAAATTTGGTAAAAATATATATTTTTTATTTTTAGAATAAAAAATGTTTACTAATTGAAATAGTTTCTTCTTAAAAATTGGAAAAATTCGTAAAAATATAAATGTTATGAATGTTTAGAATCAACAATGTTTACTGTTTCATAAAAATATATATTTTGATTGTTTACAATCAAAACTTTTTGAAATAGTTTGTTCATAAAAATTCGTAAAAATATATATATTTATGAACTTGAAATAGTTTGTCTATAAAACTTGAAAAATTTGGTAAAAATATATGTTTATAACAACAATGTTTACTATTTGAAATAGTTTGTTCATAAAAATTGTAAAATTTCATAAAAACATGTATTTTTGAATGTTTAGAATCAAAAATGTTTACTAATTGAAATAGTTTGTTCATAAAAATTGAATAAAATGGAAAATATATATATTTTTCAAAGTTAAGAATCAACATTTTGCAATTTGAAATAGTTTGTTCATAAAAATTGAAAAAATTGGAAAAAATGTATAATTTTGAATGTTTAGAATAAACAATGTTTACTATTTGAAATAGTTTTTTCGTAAAAATTGGAAAAATTCGTAAAAAATATATATTTATGAATGCGTACAATCAACAATTTTGCTATTTGAAATAGATTGTTCATAAAAATTGTAAAATTTCATAAAAACATGTATTTTTGAATGTTTAGAATCAAAAATGTTTACTAATTGAAATAGTTTGTTCATAAAAATTGAATAAATTGGTAAAAATATATATTTTTCAAAGTTAAGAATCAACAGTTTGCTATTTTAAATAATTTTCATAAAAATTTAAAAAAATTGGTAAAAATGTATAATTTTGAATGTTTAGAATCAACAATGTTTACTATTTGAAATAGTTTGTTCATAAAAATTGGAAAAATTCCTAAAAAAATATATATTTATGAAAGTTTAGAATCAACAATTTTGCTATTTTAAGTAGTTTATTCATAAAAATTGAAAATTTTCATAAAAATATGTATTTTTGAATGTTCAGAATAAAAAATGTTTACTATTTGAAATAGTTTGTTCGTAAAAATTGGAAAAATTCCTAAAAATCTATATATTTATGAATGTTTAGAATCAACAATTTTACTATTTGAAATAGTTTATTCATAAAAATTGGAAAAAAAATCGTAAAAATATATATGTTATAAATGTTTAGAATCAACAATGTTTACTATTTGATATAGTTTGTTCATAAAAATTTCATAAAAATGTATATTTTTCAGTGTTTAGAAACAAACATTTTGTTGATAGAAATTGAAATATTTCAATATTAAATGTATATTCAAAGTTAAAAGTTGAGAAAATAAAAATTTGCTAATCAAAATTAGACATAATTTTTAATGAACAAATTTTAGTTTATGATTATTTGAAACTAAAATTACAATTGTTGATGAACAAAACAATTTAGACTTGAAGCTATTTTAAATTTACACTTTTATTTTATTATATAGGTTTTCATATAAATGAAGACATAAAGCCGTTGAAGCTTCACAGTTACAACACGACAATAAATAAAACTTTTATGTTTTTAGGCACTAAAATTAAGTTTTTATGGAACTCGGACCAATTAATTCCAATGGTCATCGACTATCCAAATCGTGCGTTCGACACGATAAACCAGATTTCCACATTATTTTTTACGAGTATTGTAAACGTTTCGTTCCTCAATAACTCTCACATGCTGAAAATCAATTAAAATTCAGTTCAAATAATTTAAAAAAAAACAATAATTAACTCTACAAAATGTGTAATACGTTTCAATTTGTTGCTTTCTTTTACAATTTTATATAAAAACTTACTGAGAAATTCAAAACAAAGCATTTGCAATTCAAATTAATCACCCGTGCCGCATGATTGAGAAATATTAAAAAAAAAAACAAAAACTTTGTTTACATGCTTTGTTATTGCATTCAGTGAATAATAACATCTTCTTTTTTTAATTAAAACTATAGTAAATACATTTAGTAATAATAGTAAAGTTATCTGAGAATAATAAGGAAAACCGTATTAGGTTTATTTCAAAACTTGGTATCAAAATCGCATTGCTATCTAATCTAAAGTAGACTAGAATATAATTAATATCAATTTAGACAATAACTAATAATATTTAAAAAAGCAATGTAAATTTATCGCAATAAACAACACGTTAAACTTTTTTTTTATTGCTTACAAAATACGATTAAGTTAATTATAAATGTACGTCATATATGATGAATATTCAAACTGAACTATTGACGAATCCGGATTGATCGAAGCCGCATTATACGAGGTATTCCTGTGTATGTATGGACAACATTGTTTTAAATAAAAAATGAGACTGGTAATTGAAGAAGGTAATAAGTAAATTCTTGTGGTGTAATTGTTAAACTATAAAATAAACGTGTTCCGAACAGATGATTTACGCACGGCGAAAGACAGAGAGAGGAAGGAGGGTTATCGAACCTTTGTGCGGTGCTTCGGCAAAGTAGATGTTACGCTTCGTTAACGAAAATACATGTTTACTTTAAGCACTATTCAAAATACTAGCAGAAAATGAATGTTTACACGTTTTACACAAAAACGTATTTATAGAACGGATGTATAAATTAATAAAAATACGTTTTAATCCATTGATTGTATCGTTTAAGTTAGGACGAATACTTATAGAATCGTCTTCATTTCGAAAATTTCAATTTCTAATATAAAACACGTTTTAATCCATTGAATGTACCGTTTTTAAGGGTTGTTAAATTAGGTGAAATACTTATAGAATTGTCTACTTTTTATAAATTACAATTTCTGATATAAAATATGTGTTAATCCATTGATTGTACGGTTTTTAAGGGTTGTTAAATTAGGTGAAATGCTTATAGAATTGTCTTCTTTTTAAAAATTACAATTTCTAATATAAAACACGTTTTAATCCATTGATTGTACCGTTTTAAGACTTGTTAAGTTAGGTCAAATACTTTTAGAATCGTCTTCATTTCATAAATTTCAATTCCTGATATAAAACACGGTTTAATCCATTGATTGTACGGTTTTTAAGGCTTGTTAAATTAGGTGAAATGCTTATAGAATTGTCTTCATTTTATAAATTACAATTTCTGATATAAACATGTTTTAAGCCATTGATTGTACGATTTTAAAAATTTGTTAAGTTAGGTGCAATACTTATAGAATTGTCTTCTTTTTATAAAATACAATTTCTGATATAAAACACGTTTTAATCCATTGATTTTATGGTTTTTAAGGGTTGTTAAATTAGGTGAAATGCTTATAGAATTGTCTTCTTTTTATAAATTACAATTTCTGATATAAAACGGTTTAATCCATTGATTGTACGGTTTTTAAGGGTTGTTAAGTTAGGTCAAATACTTTTAGAATCGTCTGGATTTCGTAAATTTCAATTTCTGATACAAAACACGTTTTAATCCGTTGATTTTATGGTTTTTAAGGGTTGTTAAGTTAGATTAAATACTTATAGAATCGTTTCCATTTCGTAAATTTCAATTCCTGATACAAAACACATTTTAATCCTTTGAATGTAGCATTTTTAATGGTTCTTAAGTTAGGTTAAATGCTTATAGAATTGTCTTCTTTTTAAAAATTACAATTTCTAATAGATATAAAATATGTTTTGATACATTGATTACACTATTTATAAGTGTAATTAACTTAAGTGCTTATAGAATTGACTACATATTATAAATTACAATTTCTAATAGATATAAAACACGTTTTAATCCATTGATTGTACTGTTTGTAAGGGTTGTTACGTTAAGTCAACTATTTATAGAAATATCTTCATTTTATAAATTACAACTTCTGAAAGATATAATAGAAATACATTTATGTAAAAGGTTTCAGTACATTTCTTTATTGATGTTATTTCAACGATAATATTAATAGTTTTCATGTATTTCTTAAGGAAATGTCATAATATTTGTACTACTTGTATAATTTCAGTTATATTTTCTAAATTACAACTTTTAAAAGATGTAATAGAATTACATTTATGTAAGAGGTTTCAGTATTGATGATTCAATAATGATATTAATAGTTTTCATGGAAAAATCATAATATTTGTACTATATACATAAAATATTTAAAAACTTGTATAAATTCAGTTATTGTCAAATATATTTTGTGTGGGTGTAAAGACTACAATCAACAGTTCTTTGTAAAAAGTATGCAATACATTTTGTTTATAATCATTTAGTTTTGTTGACTTTAAGAAGATGAAAATTACTTTAAAAATAACTTCAAAATTTAGAAACTATTTCCATATTCATAATTTATAAATAGCTTGTAGTATTAGATTACAAAATGTATAGAAAAAGAACTTTTCTAAATTAAATTAATATTAAACAGCATATTTTTTTTCGGTCTTTATCCCTTTTTGTTGTTTCAATTTGATAATATATTATGATTTACTACGAAATTGGAAGAAATTAGATTGAATAATTGTTAAAATTTTGTTGTTTTTAAGAAAACGTAAATAAAATTAAAATAATTTAGCTACTAAAAATTGATATTTCCATTTACAAGGGTAGAGAAACTTTTTCAATAATAGCATTTTTTTTTTCATTTTATTCTGTATTTCTTCAATTTATTGTATGAAATGTAGGTTTTTTGTAGTTTGCAATAAATTGTTTTAAAATTAAACTAAATCTTACCTTTTTATAACTAATAATAATAATAATAATAGAAAAATAACACACACTTAGAAATCACTCAACACATTTGTATTCCAAACTTTGTCAATGCGGAAATTTGACTTTCAACGAACCAAATAAATTATCCTTAAAACTCATCAATCGATATCGTTGGTGGTGTTGTGACGATGTTCGCATTGGGTCTATGGACTAGGCACGACGACAGCGTTCCGAATGGTCTGTGACTGAGTGAGCGAGTGACTGACTGGTAAAGAGTAGTAACTAGTTCGTAGAGTGGGTCCGAGCACGTCCTCGCTCGTTGGAAATTCACGCACTACTGAACCATCATTCTCCCGACGATTAGTTCCAGCGCACTCTCTGGTAATAGGTTTATTTCTTGCGATAAGGATTAACGTGGAATTATTACGTCGTCCTCCGAAGCCACCAGCCAGGCTCCAGGCGATCCTTGTTACCCATTATTATGATTATTAATACTATCATCATAACTCTTTTCTATTTAAAGTAATAGCAATACCTTTAATTGCAATAACAACCATAAAAATCTTGGTATTCCAGAAAAGAAAATATAATGCTATTGCTGGAAAAGTCCACAGACCTTTCTTTAGGTCTTTCTGCCCAAAAAAATATTATAAGAAATTTGCAATTAAAACCGAAAAATAACAAAAAAAAAACATCTAAATAATAAACAATACTATACTTCATTTAGTTTATCTATTATTTGTATATAGTTAATTAATAATTAACTATTCTTGTGCGGAATAACCAAGGTCGTTAGCCCTTTGACCATCCGTTTACATATTGTTTATATTACTTTGTTTATTTAGAATTATGTATTATTTTAACATTTTTCCGAGGTCTTTCAGCCTTTAGAATAATCTATCTTTTATTTACCTTATGTCTGTTGCTACTATTCATTTATATTTAGAATATTATGTTGTTTTTTTACTTTCCAATTAATGATATTCTATATAACAACAAAGAGTTTCATCCAAATTCAATAATAACAATTAGATTAAGATATAACACTATTATTAATTAAGCAATTCTAAAAAAAAAACAATTGTTACAAAGGACTATTGACTTTTCTGCACTCACTCACTCAAATATTATTGCTGTTTTCAACTTATTTGTTATACACAAAGAATGGAAACGCTTTAGGTCAATGGTCTAGTTTAAACAAATTATTTATTTTTGTTAGTTTTTTTTTGCAAATAAATGTACAGGATATTGTAATTTTTAAGCTTATTTAGAAATAAACGAAATGGGTGAAACCTAATTTATAAACTATAATAACAGTTACAATATAATGAATCTATGTTAATGTAGTTTATAAGGGCAGGAAGACCTACTACGATAAATAGACCTTTGCAGCAATGGATTTTTTTGTTATATTTCTGTTCTCTTCTTTTGAATTGTATTAAGTATATTTTTTGTAGTTGTTGAATTAAATATTATGCGTGATATCATCTGATTTTGAAACTTATTGAATAACTTTTGTCCGCACTGTAAATTAGTTTAATCGAAATTGTGTAACCAATAAAAGTGGAAACCTAGTGAACACCTGCACCCGCAGTTGCTTATCTAAAACGATAAAAATATTCTATATAAGGAGTGAACACCTGCACTTTGCAGCTACGATTGTAAAGCTATAAAATATTCCATATAAGGAGTGAACACCTGCACTTTGCAGCTGCGATTGTACAGCCATTAAATAATCCATATAAGGAGTGAACACCTGCAACAGCAGCTGCGATTGTAAAGCCATTAAATAATCCATATAAGGAGTTAACAGCAGCTGCGATAGTAAAGCAATTAAATAATCTATATAAGGAGTGAACACCTGCAAACGCAGCTGCGTATAAACACGATTTTCTGCATTGTCCATTTTAGTGAATGTTCCCATTCTTAATAGGTTCAATAAGGGGCGTCCAGACCTGCATGTGACTGGAGCCCCACAAAATCGAGACTGACCTATTCACACTTTTTCTATGTTTGAAGAATATAGTCATGTTATTATTAATATTCAATATTAATTTGTTAAATTTTTACTTTACTTTGTTGCTTGTTTTGGGGATTTATTTTATATTTCATTAACATTTATGGTTAATTCATAATAATAAACATGATATTTTATTAAAGTTAATTACTTTCCTGTATAGAATAGAAACATCTAAATCATCCATAAATAATGAGATATAAGTTTGTGAATGATAATTACAAGTATATATAATGTATTTAAATGGTCAATAGCCTTTTGTAAGTGTTGTTGTTTTTTTACAAAGAGCTAATATTATTTCTGTTTCTTAATAATTTAGTTTATTTATTAAATAAAACGCTGTAGGTCAATGATCCAGTTTAAACAAATTACTTATTTTTGTCGAATATTTTTTTGCAACAAATGTACAGGATATTGCAATTCTTAAGCTTATTTAGAAATATTCGAAATGAGTAAAACCTAATTTATAAACTATCGGTAAATAATAACAGTTATAATGAATCTAAGTTAATTTAGTTGATAAATTTAATGCGAGATATCCTTTGATTAATATATTCACACTTTTTCCGCATTTTTCCAAACACAGAAAAAGTGTAACGTAGCCACTTTATCATTTAATCATTATTTGTCAAAATTAAATTCTACATTAGTTTGTTGCATATTTTAGGGTTTTCTTTCATATTTACATTTCTAATTAATATGTTATGATAACTAATACATTTTATTTAAAAAATTCTATATGTTTTTGGATCACATTGAATTTGTTAATAACTTATTTTATGTATTAATTTACTATAACAATATTATATCAAAAGTAGCAGTTGATTTTTTAAATTAATTATTATTAGTAACATATGAATACTTTTCTTATTATATACATATCTTCTTAACAATGAGACTGTTGAAATTTATATGATTATTAATAACAATTCAGTTTTTTTTTAATGTTAAAGTTTCACTACTATATTTAAGTCCTTTTAAAGAATCATGACAAATACATATGCAATACATAACGAAGTTTATTAATTATGCTATGAGAAAGATAGATACTCTAAATAATTAATCATTATTTAGTTACTATTAAGTTCATTAAATATCTACGTTCCATTTATTGCTATTTGATCGTAGGTGTGAATATGGAAATTAATTCGTTAAGGTCAACGCTCTAAATAGTTTGTTCCATTCTTGACTAACAACATAACGTATATATTTATTAACTCATTCAATGCTTATGCAATACACGTTAGTCTAGTTTAAAGAAACGAAATTTTCATTCTTTATAATACACTTTTTTTATACAATTGATGCTTTGTTAAAGATTTATGTATTTAAACTAAAAACAACAAAATATTTGAATAGTTCAACAAGTTCAAAGCAAGGCGATATTTTTTACATTCCCCAACTTTCATAATCGTATTTCAGATCAATTCCATCTGTTAAAGTTTTTGAGTAAATCGCTAAAATATGAAGACACTACCTTTTCAACATTTTTGATAGTGAATTACAGCCAAACGGATCAAACCACAACAATAAATTCATATACGTTACATGCCTTAATTATCCAACTTTCATAAACTTCTTTTGGATCCATTCTATCTATTAGAGTTTTGAAGAAAATTGATAAAATATGAAGACACTACTTTTCGGAGGTTAATTTTTCATTACTTCATTTTTGATAGCAAATTGCAGCTAAACGGATTAAACCACAACAATATGTAGATATAATTTGCATTCCCTAAATATCTAACTTTTGTTAGATATTTAATCACTCTGTTATAGTTTTCGAGAAAATCTCTAAAATGTGAAGATACAGCTTTTTCGCACGTTATTTTTCATTTCTTCAAATTTGACAGCGAATTACAGCCAAACGGCTAAAGACACACCAATACATGAACATGCGTCACATTCCCCAAATATCCTAGTTTCATAAGCATCTTTCATATTAATTCTATCTATTATAGTTTTTGAGAAAATCGCTAAAATGTGAAGACACTGTTTTTTCGGATATTCAATTTTCATTATTCATTTTTGACAGTGCATTCCGGCACAACAGCAATACATTAATTACATTTGCACATTATAATGAATTAACAGTTTATAGTTCATAAATAATAGTTATAATTAAAATATTATAATCATTATTGTTAAATATCTGTTGGCAATTCATTATACAATAAAATTTTAGATAAATCTACTTAGAAACACAATAACTTTGCAATTAAATAATCTAAACACAACTAAACATTAAGATTAGTTCCGTTTAGATATTCAACGTTTGTTTAGGCTTTGAAGATGACTTAAGCAACTATTAACAAACATTAAACAAGAATTATGGAAAATCCGTCTCCGCATTCACATGGCTTGATATTAAAGCGTCCGATTAGCGCGGATATTAGACTAATCCAGAAACTAATTACCAGCACGAAATTAATTGCCCTGATCCAATGCAGCCGGTTCGAATTAATGCGCCACGAAGGATTATTGCCGGTTGAATCTCCGATCATTTTTCCTTTCCTCCTATGCATACATAGACGCAAATGACGTCTCTCCACAACAAGTTTCCGTCTCGTATTTCAAAACGTTGAGCAAACGATTTTAACCTCTTTGTTTTCATATAAATTCATTACATTATTTTATTTACAAATTTCTGCTTTTTGATTATATTTATTGTGTCTAGTAACAGACTTGAAATTAGTCACTTTTAAATACGGTTATAATATAAAAATGTATCCTAAACTCAATATTAATTGATATATGGAAACAGTTTTATAACATTATTAGAAGTTGAGTCAAGTCTACTATAACACGATTTATTAGAAGAATTAACTGTTTATTATTATAATATAAAACTGTTTATTGGATGATTGTATAGAAATTGCTTATTTCATAATTATTACGTTCATTTTAGCAAATTATTTCAATTCATGTTAAGTTGTAAAACTTGCTAAAAGGTCACTTATCTTTGGATTATCAGTGACACAGTTTGTGAACTGTGTATGGGTTTAAATCAAGTGTAAGTAAAACAAAAACAATATATTTTCTTCTATCATTCTTATAATCTACTATTAGTCAATTTATTATGATTGATGCATTTCCCTATTGAATCAATTAAAACTTTCAGTGGTTCAACTATTGTGGCCTAGTTAAGAGTACTTAATAATAACTGAAGTATTTGAAAGAAGGTTGGTGTATCTACGGATATCAATATTTATGAGTATAAGTTGACGCACAGCCTTCAAAATAATCCGAATATATTTATGATGCGTTAGTTATACGAGTATAGTAAAATTGTATAACTAATTAAAATCTTAAGGTAAATATTTTCACTGTAAGTCATTGCTTTCAGTTATCAACAAAACCAATTACCGAAGGATGACTGTAAAATCGTGGAAATAACCTTTAGGTAATGGTCTTCTTCCCTCGATAGTGCGCAGCGAACATCTACTTTATGACCAGTTATTCTTGCGATTAGCCGCATCGGGATTCGCAAACAGTTGCGTAAATCCACGTGGCTCCATTAAACATAATTGGGTTCGTAATTAGACCACGTTTCTGAACGAAAACGCATCAATTATTATTGATGAATCAACAACAAAAACAACAAAAAAACTGATTATGAAGACACGTTCAATGCGAATTACATTGATTCTGGTATGCAGCAAACTGTAAGTAACGTTATAATGATAATAATAATACGTGAATAGAAAATATATAGAAAAAAAAGAGGAAAAGGAAGAGTAGAAATCAAATTGCATCGGACGTGTGATTGTTGTTATTAATCATCGGCGGATTTAGTTTCTACTCGTTACGCAAGAAGAGGGATTTTCGCGTATATCCATCCATTAAGATGTTCGTTACGAAACCACTTCATTTTTTCTTCTTCTTCTACTACTGCGGAATCCAACGATATTCTGTATTTCGGAATCGCGCGTTTCTAAACAATAGGAAATGCGGATTTGTATTCGGTTAATTGCAACATTTCGTTGAGATCCAAACGAAACGTTTTTGAGAAATTGTTTCTCTCAACCTTGCTCATTCAATTATACTAATAACATGCAGATTTACAACAAAATAATAAGAAATTGTATCTTTGCAATCTTTGCATGGAGACGTGTTTGGGTAGTAACATTTGTTGCGCACATTTTTTTTCTGTTTTGGAACAATTTCAGACCCTTTTTGTGTTCTCTTTGCATTCATATTTATTTCGGACCTTTTGGGAAACTGGTTTCTCTACAGAAACCGGGTGGGTTGTACAAATACAATCGACGGAGGGTTATAAAGTATACGGAAAGAAGGCGCAGGCCAAAATGGCCGAAAGAAATGTGCGAGTCGTAAAACGTGATTTAAGCGAATATGGATTTTGGCAACGAGTTAAAACGGACAACGTTTCGAATGGATTGGTTTATTTTCACTATTAATTCGATCAAAGCGGTCGGACAAACAGGGGATAATTATAGTTTGTTCATCCGATTTAATTACATCGACTCTTTGTTTTCAATTTAATCTGTTTAATCTCATCGTTTAATTTATAATTGACCAAGTAAAACGTTATTTAATTGTGATCAAAATTACAATAAATTTGTAGTTTTTTTTATTATTTCAACATTCTGCCTTTCTTTTTTAGGTTTTTCTGCCTGATTTTTTTAAATTTATTGAAATAGTGGTTTATATCATTTCATATTTGAAATAACATTAGAAAAAATAAACTAAATTCAAGAAAAATTCAAAAATTAAAAAAAAAAGAAAAATATAATTTCGTTTGGGTTATTCCATAGGTCTTTCTGTCTGTCCTTTATTTATTTCGGATAAAAAAACGCACATTGTTGACCAGTTGTAAATTTTACACACAAAACATCTGTCATATATTTCTTTTTTGAGTTCAACGTAAGATTAGCAGGCGAAAAAGCAGCATCTTAGCATTTTTGAATTTCTCGAAAACTATAATAGATAGAATCGATATGAAAGATGCTTAAGAAACTAGGATAGTTGAGGAATATAATGCAAATTGATTTATTGCTGTGTCTTCTGCCGTTTGGCTGTAATTCGCTGTCAAAGTTGAAGAAATGAAAAACTAACAGGCGAAAAAGCAGCATCTTCACATTTTTTCGATTTTCTCCAAAACCATAATAGATAGAATCGATATAAAAGATGCTTAAGAAACTAGGATAGTTGGGAATTATTAGGCATATTAATTCATTTATGTATCTTAACCCGTTTGACTATAATTCGCTGTCAAATTTGAGGAAAAGAAAAATAAACGGCGGAAAAAGCACTGTCTTGACGTTTCAGCGATTTTCTTGGAAACTATGATAGGTAGAATGGATCCAAAAGATGGTTATGAAAGTAGGATAGTTGGGGAGTGTAATGCATATTAATTCATTTCAGTGTCTTGAGCCATTTGGCTGTAATGACTAATAACTAATATTACAAATTTTGTAATAAATTTAAGGTAATGTATTATAAATTAATTACAAACTTAAACTTAATATAACTGCTGAACTTTTCTTATATTTGTTACATTAATTTTTGAACCAAATTCATGGAAAATAGATAACAATTATTGTACCATAAAAATAGGGAATTTACATAAATATTTATAAACAATTCATAAATATGTATAAAAAAACAATCGTGGTTTATAACAAATATTTATGATAAATTATAATCACGATCACATTAACATTACTTACACTCTGATTAACCAATGTTTTGCAACCGAGATAACAGAACAATGATACTATTATCACTCTGACTAAATTCACGTGTACTTTCAGTAAACAAATTTACATCAAATGCTATTTTCTACACATTGATTATTATACTTCGATTTTCGTGCACGTTTCTTCAATTAATATCAATATGTAAACAATTATAAACCGCAATGCGACTAGACGGAGACAATTTTGCTGTGAATCAGCGGAATCTGGTTGAAACTTTATTGACTCAACAAAAAACAAAAGGAAAACTCTGGTTGACGTTAAAGAAAATTTTGAATAAAACCGTAACATTTTCGCAGCGGATTTTATTGATCCTTTTCCGAGAATAACAAAAACAAAAAGAAAACTATTCAAAGCGCACTTCCAACGGTGGGGGCGTTTTATTTCCATAAAAAAAGTTTTCTTTTCTTTGCAAAGAATGCGAAGTCTTTAATTTTTATATCGCCTAAAGAGCGAAAAGAAAACCGGAAGACAAAAGGGGAAGAAATTTTCAACGGGAATTGCTTTTTTTTTGTAAACGTAAACTTTAGTATTTCGCTTCTGACTGAAGTGAAGTAATAATGTTACGTTTCCTACACTTTCATACCTTAAGTGTAGAGGTTAAACTTACATAAACCAAAACGAGATAACCTCTTAACTTACGCTTGTAATCTTCACTTTTAAGTTCTCACATTACTGTTTTTGGCATAAATGCTATATATTCGGTACTAAAATAGGAGTTGTGTCACTTTAAATAACATTAATTTAGAAGACATAGTAAATATGAGTTAAAAATGTACATTAAGTTTTGATTAAATTTACATCCTACATCCACAATGTCAGAACTAAATATTTGACAGATGACATTTATTGGTTAACATTGCTTTCGATGATATTGAAATGACAATGACAAATGTACTTGACAGACAAGTATGTCTCATGTCACGACTTATAGTGAAGCAAGTAAATTAGAGTTTAATGTGCAAATAATTATAATAATTGTTGATCAGAAAGGTTATAAAAGTCGTTAAAGTGATATAAAATAACCAATTACTTGATATTATATCACTTTATCGACTTTTATATAAATATTTTATTAATTTTCTGTTAATTAATTACGAATTAACCGGTTTCGCTCAAAATTAAATCGAGGTAAAGCTAATGACCTTAAACATATCGTATAAATTGTGGTGTCAAAAATATTTGAAATATCTAAATTACATGCAATTAAAGCAGATGAGTAAATCACTTCAAGGATAGAAATTAACTCACACTGACTGGTTGTTGCTTTCCTCTCTCGTTTTTTTGTTACATTATTGTATATCTAAAGGCCAATGTGAATCACGATTTTGGTAGTCGATCGGTGATCGATAACTTCCGGATCGACGTTTCCTGATGAGCTTTTAATGCAATAACATAACTAAATTAGCAGATTGCGTAGAAAACAAATAAATATGGGTGGGAAACGCTCGTGGTTTGCGTTATCGGTGCCGATAAGAGAACACTGAAAGGCGGAATTGGTTTAGCTACGTTTTTTCCTAACGAATTTGAATATAATACTCGACATAAAAAAAACGTGTGTATGTAGTGTAAAAGAATTAGGAAACCATTAACGCAAATCCCGTGATTTTCCTCGAGATTTCCGTTCGAAGTGCATTCGAGAAGCCCAGACCGCCTTGCGTCATTAAGTTTAAGTTCGTAATGAGCTTATCTTTACGACTGCTCGCTTTCCTGACAAATAATAATAACAACAACGCACTCTGGATTCTAATATTACTTCCTATTTTGGAACTGTAAAGTTTACGTACGGAATAATAAACTCGCACTGTTTGAACCACTCGAAAAAGTTTACTTACAAAACCTTTCAGCATCAAAATGCACTTTAAGTTTGCGAAACCTACTTACGCAATGCTACAACTTGATTAATGTTGACATTAGGATTAGCAAATGTCTGGTTTCATATTAGTAAAAAATAAATGAATTCATAAGACAAAGTATACTTCCTTGGGGAATACCAGATATTATTTTATACGTGTATATTTTTATGCGACAAACGCTAAATGTTGTTTGCTTGAAAATCTATATTTATAAAAATTGGTTGCCAAAAAATATTCATTTCTTGCACTAATTACATTATATTGTATTATGTGAAAAATAAATAAAACAAAAGATTGAACAAAGTATTTTTTTTACAAAAACTATTGTAATGATATACTTATTACTATTGTAAAACATGTTTATTACAAAATCTATATTCTAAACAACAAAAACGTTGTTAAAAATATATAATCCTTTAAACTTATTCACTGATAAATACACGCTCATTGTTTTATTTCGACTACGGCTATGTTGAAAGGGGAGAGAGTTGGATTCATACATATCTTTTATTTCATTTTGGTCGAATCATTAAAAATAAACAGAGCAGTGATGAAATTTGAATAGTGTCGGTAAAAAAATATACGGTTTTTATTATTAATCCAAGCACAATGAGTGAAATTGTTGAAGTGTGAAAATATGTTTCATGTATAAAATCTACCCTCTGCGCACAGAGAAAAACCGGAAAATTCGTTTATTATTCAGAGTGATTCTGTTTGCATAGTCGATCGACGATTTCCAAATCCGTTGCATTCATGAATTGAACGCAGTTATTAATGAAATCGATTTATTTGTATCATTTATTTGTTCAAGTTTTTACAGACGCATTTAATTTAATTTGCAATACTGTGAATTTTCCAATGGAATGTTCATATTTGGATATACTTTGTTACATTATTTAATTTCCAGTAGTTCTTTCATGAAACAAGTAAAATAGAAGTAAAGATTAAGAAAAAGAAGAGTTTTGAAAGAAATTTCAACTTTTCTTATATTTCATTCTTTCGAAGAGCATTTCAATATATAGAGAAAGTAATTACATTTCAAATACAAGTTTGCAACATAGATTTTGTTCTCTATTTTAAATTTCTTATTGAATAAAACTAATAAGATCAATAAATAAAAGGGGAAAAAGACTATCATAGAAATTAGTTCTCACTCAATGAAAAAATTGTTCTTAACTTAATTAAATTATTTCTTTATGTTAATAACTTAAAGTAATATAGAGATTTTCAGGAAACGTGCCTAATATTATACATTTCTTTGTTATAATTTCTTTTTTGTATTATTCATAAAACATTGTTCACAAATTAGTTATTGTTTTATTATTCTTTATTTAACACCATTAACGTTTTCAATGGGAATCATTAATTGCCTGGAACAGGTGTTTATTATTTTAGTTTATTAAGCAGTGAGTTATGAATTTATGTAGGCACATTTAAAGAACAATAGTAAATTGAACCTTTGTTGTTGAATGTATTTTTTTAAATATTTTACTATTAGAAAATGTACAGAATTAATTTGTAATGGAAACTTCTTTGATTGTACAAATATTTCGTTTAGTAGAGAATAACTGATGTATCCAACAAGTAAAATTCGATTTGTTGTAATTTAATGGTAGAAATTTAAGTCTTGGAAAAGTTTTTCAAAATTTTAATGATAAACTTTTATAGTTCTGCGTTTGTCATCATTTTTTACCATATGATTCAACATATTTGTAGGTAAATATACTTGGATCCAATTGTGACAGTTGTCATTTCGTGAAGTGACAGTTGTCATTTTGTAGTGACAGTTGTCATTTCGTGAAGTGAAAGTTGTCATTTCGCGAAGTAACAGTTGTCATTTCGTGAAGTTACAGTTGTCATTTCGTAGTGACAGTTGTCATTTCGTGAAGTGACAGTTCTCATTTCGAAAAGTGAAAGCTACCGTTTTTTAATCCATCTAAAATATAATACGACCTAATGTTATATTGAGTACTGGTGTTGTAGCTTTCGAAGGCGAATTAAACGTAAATATTTACATACTTGAACTGTATTCTGTAGGTGTGTTTATTGAGCAATGAGGTATTAAAGTATAAGGAGACGTTAATGAAGGGCTATTGACCTTAGGCCGATCAATTAGCATGTAAAACAGCATTGTGAATGGTTGAAATTCGATCGAGGTTAACTACCCCCATTAAGGAAGCGTTTTGAAAGGAGAGCTGCTCATGCAGATAATCCGGATCCGTAGATCAAAGCTTATTAGCGGAAAGAGCACGAGAAGCCTTATTACTATTGATATTTACGTGTCGTCTTCGTTATGATATGTGCATCTTTTGTGTTTAGACTGCAGAACCAACGAGCGCACCACCTAACAACTTCCTAATATAACCTTTATGCGTGTTCGACGAGGAAGAGCCGGTATTTGCCGTTCATCGTTGACATGCAACCGCTCGCAGCAGCAGACGAAACTAGATTCACTTATTAGCTTAAGCAAGAGAAGACATGCAGCTGGCATCTGCACGTGAAATTGAACGAGACGAAACCCAGAAGATGGTGGCAATGAATCCGCGAATTGCGTCATCTCCAAATATTCCATGCGGAACTCGTCCAGGTGGCATTGTGGCAAAAATTAATAGATTTTTTTTACAGCACAAAGAAATTGCGTTCAATTCGAACAACAATAATTGGCGTTTCCTCTGCTTCAGAACAATCGTGTTTCCTATCTGCGAACCATTTCACGTCCGTGATCTCGATGTGCGGAATGGTCAACCATCCTTCTGATAGCCCAAAGAAGAGCCGTTTGACTATCAGCAACAACAAGGATTCGAAGCGGTCGCTTATCGACGAACGTGTCGAAAATATAAAAAAAAACCGACACATGCACGTGCCATTTCGATTGGGAATAGATAGAATTACGATAAAATATTGCGCACGCTTCATTGAGGAATAACAATACGAGACATAAGCTGTTCCTCGTGATGGGATATTTACCTGATACTGACGTCTATTTTGCTCAATAACAATGCAATTAGATACGCTTCGAAATGAGTAAATATCTGTCAAATGCAATTTAACGTTTTTGAAGAAACAGCAAAAAGTAAATAGTGAATGAGAAACGCTTTCGTAATGGATGTGCTACAATTGAACAAATAGACTAAATCGAGGAAACAAATACAATCTATATACAACGAGTCAACGTCCCGTTTTCAATAGATGAATTGTAGTCTCTTACAAAGTAATCAAAACCTATTCATAGTTTATTTGAAACAATTCAATTATAGAAATATTTTATTATTATTCTAATTAATTAAAATGCTAATTTAATTATATTTGCTTAAAACATATATTAGTTTATTTCACTTTTAATGATAACTGATTATTTTTTTGAAATCTTGATGTCAAAGAAATGTGAAATGTAATAACTGTATTGAAACTATACATATAATATATTTGGAATAATTACTCAATCAAAAGCTAAAACTAGAAACTAGGTGCAGAAATTGAAAGGTTTAAAGTTTAAAATTATGATGTTAGAAGAAGTAAAAGTGGTGAATTAATTGTGAATGAGTCCTAATACCAGATATTTTCCTATAAGCTTCTAGCGAGGAATCACAATCTCTATAATTTAGAGGTATTAACATTGCGTTTTTTTTTGTTTCGTCTAGAGATGGGAAGGAATCAGAGAATGGAAAATTAATTCGTTTCTTCCTTAATTTACTAAATTGCCGGCCACGGTGAGAACGAGATGAAGATAAGATGATAGGAATCGGTGAGCATTATCAATGCCACTAGCCGTATTAATGCATCTCATTCCTTTCGGGTTTTCTTTGGTTTTGGATGTAATTTCATTAATTTTTGGAATTCATTGTTTATTGTTTGAAATCTTGAAGTTAAAGAAATAACTGTTCAGTTTCAGGTGGAATTATGGAATTTTTTGGATTGTTAATGGTTTTTGCTATTTTTGAAAGGATACATTTATTTATTGTATGGTAAGATATTACTTTATTTTCTGTTTTTAGATAGATTTTTGCTTAATTAGTTGTATATTCAAGAAAATATAATGATAATTACTCAAATATAAGAATAAAGCAAAGTTAAATATAATAATTGTACCGTTTCAGGTGAGATCATTGGAATTACAGTACTTTTCTTCAGAATTTTGCATGGTTGGATAACATATAATAACAACTACCAAAGTAGAAATAATGGAGAAATTTCAATATAATAATTGTAAGGCTTCTTTGAAATTATTGTATTTTTTTGAATTTTGGATTATTTTGGATATTTTTTTTTGTACATTCAAGAAATTATTATAATTATTACCAAATTATAAGTAAAGGAAGATTGAAATGGAATAATTGTGCGGTTTGAAGTAAGATATTTGGAATTATGTTTTTTTTTTTGGATAAGTTTTGCTTATTTTTCTAAATAGTTTGGTTATTCTTGAATCATATTTATTTACAATTATCTTAATTTTCGTCTCCACTGTGAGTTTAAATGAATCTAATGTCAATATTTTCTATAGAAATTAGTTGTCTTAAATCTTTCAGTGGAATGATTCAAATATAGAAATACGGAAATCTGAGTAACCTGATTTTCCAGAAATGAGCGTAAGCATACTCCAGTGAACCACAGACACGTATCGCAAGTTCAAAGGTTGCATTATTTATGAGTGTACTGAGACGAATCCAGTGCAGTCAGTGAACACGATGTTTGATTTATTTATAATTGAGGACGTCTGGCGTCCAGGCAACATGCGTTTGCGTCATTTTATTATGAGCCTGATGCCCATTCTACGAAATAATGGTCAATCCTATGGTCAAAGGATACGTCTCGATGAACCGGTTGGTTCGCATCGCATTATAGAGTGCAACAAAGTGCAAACGCGCGCGCGGGAGCCAAAGCCAGTTCAATTAGATGTCAAACCTGTGCGCCGCTCGGTTTTACGTAACCGTTGATCCGGGATGCAATAAAATAAACCCTGTCTCGAAGGAAAACCTGCAGAAAACCATTCCGAAAGATCTTCTCGCGTGAGAACGGACAATTATTGTATTTGTCTCTGTCCTTTACATGTACTTCAAGATCCCAAAGTAATAAACAATTAGCAACCAAAACTTTGCCATCTCATTTGCTCTTTCTTAAAGATAAAACATTTCAAAAAATATCCAAAAGAGTCAATATTCCAAAATCTTCTCGCGTGAAGCCTTACAATTATTGAATTAGTTATGCACTACTTTCTTTATTCTTGGAGATGTACAAAATAATCATTATAAAAAGCAGCCTCTGGGAAATGAAGGGACTTAATTATAGTGATAAAAGATACCGGAATAGGTTTTGTATGGGATACTTATATTTAGGAGGCGTTGATGGATGTCGTGGGATACAAAAGTTGGAGAGAGAGGATAAATTGGAGTCTTTTGAGATGAATTTAAAGGAAAGGTATCTATCGAGGACTGGAACAATTTTTGGAATAGAGAAGATCATTCGAACGGGTATGGAGCGGATTGTTTGGACGGCGGATCCCGGTGAGGATACGAAAGGAGGAATGTTCGGATACGGGGAGACTTTTCAGAACAGGGTTCCGGCATTGGGAGAGAGGGGGGAAACCATATTCGAAGATTGGACAGCAGATGGATTTAGAGTTGGATGTTTTACATTTGACATTGCAGATCTACGAAATGTTAGGGACCGGAAATGATGGGATCTTGTCTTAATTTTGGATTTGAGTTCTTTTGAATAGGAGTTAATATTGAGTTTTGGATCTAGCATGATTCCTAGGTATTTTACTAAGTAGTTGGGAAGATTACCAAAGCTAATATGTGGAGAGGATGATGTAATACGTAATTATTATCTCCAAATAATCAATTAACATCCAAAATCCAAAAAAAAAACGAATACAGAAACTATTATATTCATAAAAATAATCATTAACAAAATTTCAAAAATCTTTCCTAACATTACATTTGAATCTGTATTTTATTTATACGTTATTAATAATTATTATAATAATGTTATTATTATAATAATCAATAAAATAGAAATAAAGAAAAGTGGTAACAAAAATTAAGATAATTGTAATGACAATAATTCAAGAATACATTAAAATTGTATACTAATAAATTCAACCACAAACGTGTACAAGATCCGGTAGCACATTTCTAAAGATGAATTAAAGAGAATTACATAAATTATAGATAATTACGAATATTACATATAACTACATGCATTAATAAATTTTAAGATTTCTTTAAAATTTTCCAAGATTCACGTAATTTTAGTGATCGAAACCAATAGAAAAATTTCCTATTTGTTAACAAACTTAGTAACCTTAACTAATTGATTTCATAACAATTTTTCACCTTAACGCATACAATATTTCAAAATTATTAATTAATCATGCATCAACCGAGAAAATTAAATACCATCCATTGAAATTCATTAAATTTCAGCTCTTACTTTTTTTGGATTAGTTATTTCTTTAGCATTTTAGATGAAAATGAAACGAAGAACACGCTTCATTAATCAATGAATATTCGATATTTCAAAGCACGAAATTGGTTTGAAATCGATTCAGAAACATGAACATATTGACTCGATTAATTTATTTATCTGCATACTTTAACTGGTATATGGAAATAGTTTCTCTTTGTTACTGGTTTCGCTGAACCTTGATACGCTTGATCAATTAGAAATTATGCGAATTAATTGAATTACTATACAATTTTTATTTGCATTTGCTGTAGGAAAATGTTGCATTCATTGTCTTTGCTTGAATAGTTGCGTTATATTTCAGTCATCATTGAAGAAAAATGTTATTTAAACTGTAATTATGTATATATTTATTTGTATTAGCAAAAGCTAAATTAGTCATCTTTGAAGAAAAACTATATAAATTTTGACTGGTAGATTGAATTAGTATATCTTTGTTTATGTTTCTGCTAAATCAGTTATCTTTGAAGAAAAACTATATAAATTTTAACTGGTAGATGGAATTAGTATATCTTTCTTTATGTTTCTGCTAAATTAGTCATCTTTGAAGGAAAACTATACAAATTTTAACTGGTAGATTGAATTAGTATATCTTTGTTTGTGTTTGTGCTAAATTAGTCATCTTTAAAGAAAAACTATATAAATTTTAACTGGTAGATGAAATTAGTATATCTTTGTTTATGTTTCTGCTAAATTAGTTATCTTTGAAGAAAAACTATATACATTTTAACTGGTAGATGGAATTAGTATATCTTTGTTTATGCTTCTGCTAAATCAGTTATCTTTGAAGAAAAACTATATTAATTTTAACTGGTAGATGGAATTAGTATATCTTTCTTTATGTTTCTGCTAAATTAGTCATCTTTGAAGGAAAACTATACAAATTTTAACTGGTAGATTGAATTAGTATATCTTTGTTTGTGTTTGTGCTAAATTAGTCATCTTTAAAGAAAAACTATATAAATTTTAACTGGTAGATGAAATTAGTATATCTTTGTTTATGTTTCTGCTAAATTAGTCATCTTTGAAGAAAAAACATATAAATTTTGACTGGTAAATGTAATTAGTATATATTTGTTCATGTTTCTGAGAAATCAGTCATCTTTGAAAAAAAATTATATAAATTTTAACTGGTAGATGGAATTAGTATATCTTTGTTTATGTTTTCTGCTAAATCAGTCATTTTTGAAGAAAAACTATATTAATTTTAAGTAGTAGATGGAATTAGTATATCTTTGTTTGTGTTTCTGCTAAATTAGTCATCTTTAAAGAAAAACTATATAAGTTTTAACTGGTAGATGAAATTAGTATATCTTTGTTTGTGTTTCTGCTAAATCAGTTATCTTTGAATAAAAACTATATACATTTTAACT
>JAFMTC010000123.1:126675-164000 GCA_018845635.1 Nicrophorus orbicollis
CGCGTCGCGTTTCCGCGTTTCAAATTGGCTGCGAGTCGCATGTAATGGAAATGATATTATAAAATGCCTAAACTAGTTTAGTCCTCCCACATGCTCGACGTACGTGTCCAGGCCAAGTAGGTTGATTAAGATTAAACTCACCTGGGATATATGTTCATTTCGTTATTGCCGAGAATTTCTTTTGTTTGACGACGACTAATTTATCTTTAATACGCAAATGGCACACTTTCCCCGAACCAAGAGAAAAAGGCCATTAAAATGATTCAGTTTTGTTGTTTGTTCTTGCTCTTGATGATGGCTTTGTTTTTATGTCGTCTTCTTTGTAGGAATACTTACTATTTTTTTAAGAGTCGGAGTTGAAAGCCTTTGACTTGGTTTATCTGTAACAAATATGAATTGTTAATTGCAGTTTATCTTTATGAAGCATTTTGTAAGACAGAAATGTGTAGAAGCCATTCTCAGTTTTATCTTCTAAAGTTGTACAAGGTCACAGTTTTATTTAAAATTTACTATTGTTAAACATTTTTAATTATTTTTCATAAACAATTTTATATATTAAATATATTAAGAATATTACATCTTTCAAACACAACTATAAACTCAAAGAATTTAAAAAACATGTGTATTCTTTGTACATATAAAAAAAGTCTCTAAATTAAATTAATTATAGAAATTTTTCTCAACTTAAATTTTTTTATAAATTTTGAATATCATATGTTTTCAAAAATATATCAAATTATTCAGTTATTGTAAATTTTGGGCTGTTTGTTTCTGTATAAAATGTTGAATATTATATCATAAAGAAAATCTATAAAATTAATGAATTATTGAAATTTTTTGATTGTTTCTTTCTGAATGAAATTTTGAATATTATATCATGAAGAAAATCTACAAAATTAATGAATTATTTAAATTTTTTGGATTGTTTCTTTCTGAATGAAATTTGTAATATTACATCATTTAGAAAATCTTTAAAATGATTGAAATATAGAAAATTTCGGATTGTTCCTGAATTATATCCTTCTCAAGTTTTGAATTTTTATTGAGTATTATAAAAATATATAAAATTAATACATTTTTGAAAATGTTACAATGTTTATCATATCTTTCAAAAAATTTACAGAATTAATGAATTATTGAAAATTTTGTTTGTTTTTTGTTGAAAATTTTGAATATTACATCAACAGTTTACAAAATTAATGAATTATTGAAAAGTTTGGATTGTCTCTATATGATTAAAATTTTGAATATCATATCTTTGGAAAAATCAACAAAATTAATGAATTATTGAAAATTTTGTATTGTTTGTTTTTCTGAATTCAATTTTGAATATTAAATCTTTGAAAATATGTATGAATTATTGAAAATTTTGGATTTTTTGATTGTGAATTAATATGATTGTTTATTTTCTTTAGAATTTTTACATTTTTTTAATTTTTTCTGAATTAAATTAAGTATAACTTAATTGGAAATTATTGAATTATTAGAAACTTTATTAATAAATTCAATTATAAAAACGTATCAGTAAACAAATGCATTGAGATTCGAATAAAACAAATAGCTAACTAAATTATTTCAATTGTTAAATCTCATTGGCTTTACGCACAGAATCGTCTAATAAATATTTAAAATAGTTTGTGTTATTGTTTCGGAGATGCCTATCGTTTCAATAGGCTCAGCTGTTGAATAACGATGCGAACGAATCGTAGAAATACGATATGCTTACAAACGAAATAATGTGTTTTGATGATACGGAGATTCCTGAGTGCGTTATTCAATTCCACGCAGTTGAGTGGAAGAACAAAAAAAAAAAGCTGCTATTTCCTCTGCTTCTCAATTATCTCCGAACATGCATATGATACACGATACTTGGAATAAACAAATAAACCCTAAACTCACACGTGTAACGAAAAATGGGATGCACAAGAAGTGCATTGATAAAATCGCACTCATCAGACCACCGATAAAGATTATGTAACGTAAACAAGTGTTTACGAACGTGGGAAGAAACGGGGTCGACGACGAAGTTTACGTTTAGACACCACGAGAAGATAAGAAAACCAGAACCACTTTTATAATCGATCATATGACAGTGCATCTTTTTGTATTGCTTTCATGTTTATTAATAACTTATTACAACCAAAATATGAAATCAATGAATATATATGTAAAAAACAATGTTTCAGTGAAAACTGTAACTATCATTTTAACAATTTAATATGGAATTTTATAATTCGTAAACCCATGAAAAAAAATGTTTTAAATGAAATTTAATGAAGTTTTTTAGTTTTATAGTTGTTTGTTAAACGCTACAACTAACATTCAGAGTGTCAAATCAATGGTACCTTGACATACGAGTTTAATTCGTTCCGTAACCTTGCTCGTATCTCAAAGCGAGTGAAACAAGAACACAGACTGTGGTCTAGTCTGAGGTGGGAGAAACTGTTGGTGTCGTGTGCAGTGGTGTAGTGCGCGATTCCTCGTATCTCAAATCTTGCTCTCATCTCAAAGCAAAATATCGCTCGTATCTCAAAACACTCGTATATTAGAGCACTCGTATATTAGGGCACCATTGTATTTACAAATTACAAGATGGAATAGTTTACTTAAAAAAAAATAACAAAAAATTGTAAATAAACTCATTTTTGATTTGGAATCTTTTACTTCTTAAAATCCCCTGAAACAATATTTAGTTTTAGAATGCAATTATTGAAGTATTTCAATTGAATCTTGAAGTCGTTTGCCAATTAGAATAAGTATATAACAAAAAAATAAAATAATTTGTAAACATTTAGTGTGTAACTTTACTATAGTAACCTTACTTTAGTTAGTAAAGTTAAGGTCTAATTTGTTGTAATATAATTTTTCTTTGTAATTGTTGTGAGTAGACTTTCATTCTTTAGTTTTATTGATTCAATAATGAAATTTACTTGAAATTTCTGTTAATATTTTATGAAACTACGGATTTCATACATTTTTCCATGAATTCTTTTTTAAAATAACTTCAAATTGAAAATAATTATAAATTGAAATAATATTTATATAATGAATTGTATTAATTCAAATGTAATTAACTGTTTTCTAACTTAGAACTGATCCAAGTTAGTTAATTGCATTTTGAACAATTTTTATACTAAATGAAAATACTTTTTTTAAACTCAATTTTGCAAATGAGTACAATTTTTAATACGATGCCCCGAGTCATCCAAGTTTGGAAATTCTTATTATCAAGATATCCAGTTACAAGTTTTAATTACAAAAAGCAATTAATGCAAGATACAATCTAGAAACTTTCACCAAATTGCTATCATTTTCAAATATGATACTTTTAAAGTAAACACTTGAGTTTCTTGTAATTTATTAAAGAATCTTAGTATATGTTATATATATCGATATTTTCAAGTTCCAAAATATAATATATTTTCAAATATGATACTTTTAAAGTAAACACTTGAATTTCTTGTATTTTTTTAAAGAATCTTATTATATGTTTTATATATAGGTAGATATTCTCAAGTTACAAAATTTAATACAAAATTAAGTTACAAAAGCCAGCATTTTTCATTATTAACATTATTATTATACTTAAGCTAAAAGTAAATATATAGTTCAATATTCTTATATTTACTAGTAGTAAATATAAGTAGTTGATGTAAGTTAAAGGTACTTTTTAGAGACAACTTTTATTTTGAAAATATGAAAAGGTTAGTAAAACTATAAATAGATTATGTGTATAATATGAACAAAATATAAGAAATAAAAATATTGTTGTAGAATTCAAAATAAGTAAAATGTACGTAACAATTGCGTGTTGCTTGATTTAAAGCAATTTGATACGAATTGAAAGGTGCTGTTTGTAAGATTTCCATGTAAATCGAGTAAACCGCACCCTTAAAGCAAATTCCGTTCTGCACGTGGAAATTCCTAAATCGAACTTTTTGAATAAATTTCCCTTTTCTGTCGAAACATTTGACAATAAACGATTTAAACAACAAACAAAAAACGGTCGAGAACTTACACAACGTTTAATTTGGTTTAAACGAAGGCAGCAATTGTATTGTTATTATTTCGTAAACGAAATCGCCGAAACACAATTGCGTTGCGTATTCGATAATCGCAAAAAAAAATATGTGAAAAACAGGACAGGACGAAACACATCCGGTTTGATTAAAATTATCAACGATGTTCGCAGCGTTTTTCGACGACGATAAACGAAACGGACAATCGAAGGCAATCATAGTGAAGCAGCACGCAAACAGCGGATTTCAATGGTAATTACGAGCGCTCGCTGATAATTGATTTTTCCGGTCAGATTATGGAGGTTCGCGAATAACGAACATCTCGCTATGCCTGCATTAGGCATGGAGCTGAGGCTGTAACGGTGCTTTTGGGGTCGCATCTGCAATAACTACATGTGTTGGGTCTGAAGGCAAAAGAGAGGTTCCAGGTACGTAATCAAATCGGACGGACGATTTCCTTCTGCTCCTCCGAGCGATGCACTTTCGATGCGGCGAATTAGTCTGGAAACTTTGCTTTTAATTTGTTTAATTGAATTTTGGCGGGAGAATATTATTTGACGTTATTAGGAAGGCGGCCGCTCCTTCAGTCCAATTTCCGGCGCGACGCAATTAAGCTTGCGTATGCATCGCTTTCAGGACTAATCGACTCGATGATCAACATTTTCGCCCAAACCTCTCCTTTTCTTCGGGAATTACATAATGCATGCCGCGACTTCCGAATCATGGGATTCGGGATTAGGCTCACGTAGGGGACGATTTTCAGTTATGAATATTTATGCTTTAACTTTTTTTTTTTTCGTATTTTCTTCGGCCCCTCTCCAAAATGAATCCATAATTAACGGATTAAGACTTCGCGCGATGTGGAAGGGGATATAATCGATTCGTTTCCGGGTTTTCGAGGGAAATGATGTGCGAGCATACATTTTGCGTTCGCGTTATTTACTCTTTCGTTCGTTTCGCCATGCTGCCTGTTATCTTTGGTGGTCTGCTCTTAAGTCCGACAATAAAGAAGACCGTCGGCATTCGGCTCAAGAGATTTGCCCGTTGTTTTATTTCCAGAGGATAACGGTATCGAAACATCTGAATGCTCTTGCGAAGGGTCGCCCCCGCTGTTTCTTGTGAAGGAAGAAGGAGAACGTGTCTCCAAACACGTCGACAAATCCCTACGGTAATCTCTGTGTTCTTCAAATGGAAGCTGTACGTACGAGTCAAAAGTGACGAACAAAAGTTAGTAGGTTTTCTTCAAACTAACCTATAACTTATTGTTCAAACATAATAATAATAACATTTATTGCAACAACAACAACTACAAACCAAAATAAACTTAATACAACAAAAAAGAAGAGATAAAATACTTTTGCTGCAAAAGCTTTATTGACGTAGGACTTTCTACCTTATTCAAACATGTTTTTTTTTTAAATTTGTAAATAAATATTGATCATCAACATTTATATCATTATAATATATTATACAAGTTACTTGGAAAGTAAATGATACTTCTTTAACGATGGCATCTGCCTTTTTCAATCCACAAAGATCAGCAAATATTCACATACTTGATACTAACAAATCTTTGAAATTCTGGTTACACTACGTGTAACTCCATAGAAATACATCAATTATTACGAATAAATTATAGGATAAGTTACTTGTCAAGTGTTCAATTTACTTATAAAGAGGAAGTAACATGACAAGTAAAATATACTGCATTAAAACTATTATCTGAATCTAACAAAATATGTATGGCAATCATTAATAATAATACTTTACACATGTTGCTTATCTTTCTGTAGAACTGTAAAACAACAATTTCTGCAACATCTGTCGTTCGATAATCCAAGTTTTCGCACAAAAGTAATAAGACGCAATTTATTGCTTCTAGAAAATGCAAGAAAATAGCATAAATGGGGCAATTGCACATTCATAAGATTATAATGAAATATTTTAAAGCTGTCTCAGATAAATTTTAAATGATTTTCTTGTTTAAAAACATATGTTTTAGAAAAAAAAACATATGTTTCTTAGTACCATTTTTTTAAATGTTATCTTAGAAAGTCAAACAATAAGTATTGACGATTATAATTGTTTGACTCATTTACTAATTGCATGTTAATAATGACCATTTTGCAATTAATAGTGTAACTACAAAACTGTGAAATAAATAAAGAAAATTTTGTCAAAACTTGATGGTACATTGAATAAAACTATTCTATTGTTTCCTTTAAAACATCTGGGAAAAGGCCAAGAAAAGACACAGAATAAGTATGATTAAAAATACTATTTTTACTTGTGATATTTTCGTATTAAGATATTTCTGGACAACAAAAAGTTGTAGACAATGAGTAATTGGAAATAATGATTCGTTGATTAAAGAACATCTATTTTTATGTGCTTTCGTCTTCGTATATAGAAATTGCCTAAATTTAAGTTATGGTCAATTTGTTGCTATAATTGAACCAACATAAGTTTTTGCTTTTTGTTAAATTACGTGTTTTTTTTTAGATGAATTAAATTTAACATTGAATTATTTATTATAACAAAGCAGAAATTTGTTATTTCGTCATTTTATGTAATTTTTCTTAAACTTAATTCTTATATTTTACTAATAAGATAATATTACATTAGCAAACTTACTTAAAAATACTAATGACATTTATTGCAACAACTGCAAAAAATGAACTCAATTCAATAAAAATTAAGAAATGCAATTACAAAAATACAATTCCATTGCTTCAAAGGGCTAATGACCATAAAAATATTACTTTTTGTATAATCATAACAAAAACAATGCAATAATTAAATGATGCAATTGACTTTCTTTCTAATTTACATATTTGCTAAATATATTTTATATATAATTGGATTAAATAAAACAAATATATACATTTGTTGAGTATAACAAACAATTATCTTAAGAATGTGCGAGTGTAAATCAAAATAAGTTATAAAAGCTTTGCCGAGTTACGGACGATCTTAACAACAGTTAAATTTAGGATGTTTTGAATGGAGTGAATGTAAATACAGGAAGTCGAAATTTATTCCGAATAGCAACAATTAAGACATTGCGGCGGCAGCTATTAATTCGGCGGCGATGAAAACTTTAGTACTCCAACTGTACGCCTCCTTCGATTACATAAACACACACGAAATTCCGAGTTACACACGTTGCTTCGAATAACGATTTCCATCTCCGACTAGTAACCGCTTAATTGCAGATCCTCACGTCCTTGGAGAAGAAGGATCATCATCTGCGCGCATCCGCCTTTCCGCAATCGCGCCTCCAAATTAACCACCGTGAATTCACGGAAATGTATTGAAATTCTAACAACGTCCGCCAACGAAATGCAGTTATTGGAAGTAGGAGGAATTTCTCGAAATGTATTTCTTTTCTTTACATATTCACCGCATATTTTTGTTCATATGCGTACGAACGGTGAATCGTAATTCGGTAGAGGCAAACAGTTATAATTGCATTTCAAAGAGTAACAAAAAACACTTGTGAGTGTTGGTTTGAATAGAATTATTATAACTCAAATGCATCCATTCCTCGCTTTACGGCCTAGATACGTTCCATGAAACTTGGCCGCAAAGCGAAAAGCCGTGTAAGGGTTCAAAGATTGCGCTTGCGCAAGATTGCCTTATAGCGAAATATTTTAAGCTGTTATAGCTAAATGCCGTATAAAGAGCGGCCGTATAGCGAGATATAGGTGTATTTGATTTTGGGAGGTGCAAATATTAAAGGATGAGATTTTAAAGTAGAAAAGAACGTTGAATGCAAATAATTAATATTTAATTTCTAAATTATTTCTTTAAGGCGATTATATTTTTAGAAGTTATTCAAGAAGAATTATGCTAAGATTAATTCGTACATACATTTTCTTACGTAATTTGCTGAGAAACCTGAATGTTAATTAAGATATAAAATGAAATGTTTTGATTGTTTAAATCTACCTTAAAAGATTGAAAAACATAACAAATGTTTATTATGATTCACGATGAATGAAGTCATCAAAAATATACATTATTTTAATGCTTTGTGTATACAAATTCTTCATAATAACTAAATAATTTCAATGTTTCTTTTGCAACTTGAAAGGTTGAAAATCCTAATAAATGTTTGTTATGCTTCAAGATGAATCAACACGTGAAATGTATACATATTCAAAAAAATATATAATAACTAAACAGTTTCGATATTTGTCGTTTATAGGTCGACAAATCTAACAAACTTATTCTTCATTTTTTCTTTGAATGAAGACATCAATAATATGCATTAATATAATACTTAATACATACAAATTCTTCATAATAGCTAAACGCCTTGATTAACACCTGCATTGTACATTTTCATACCAATTCATTGCAAAACGATTGGCAAATGAAAAACAAAACTTTCCTTTATTGCAGCAATTCCAACGTTTATGCCACAAAGTGCTATTAGAAATACATTCAAGCTCTTCCCTTTTCGAAAAACGTATTTAAATTTATTAATCTTGCATTCGCACCATCGCTTCGCAGTTTTTCCTTTAAAACCGATTCTGCTCCGATTAATATGATAAATGGCACCGATTAGAGCCAATATTATATTATGGGAATTTGCAAGTATAATGGCCTTGCAGTTTTTCCGCTCGTGCGTTACAACCGGCTGCGGAAAAATAAATTTAATTACATCTTTCGCAGATTTAATGCCGCTCGTCAATTGATTCGTATAATCCGCATTCGGATAATCGTTTTATTTACAATTTTCATTTATTTGTTTTGTTTTTTTGCAGTTATATACGTAGATATTACTATGTTGTTTCCTCAACATATTTGACTTGAAACATAAGCGTCTTTCAGGTGTACCAATCACCGTTTATCTAGTGTTTTGACGTATAATGACAGCTAAATTTAACTGTCAAGTACCAACTTATATATAAGGTTATGTCATAATATTCAATTACTGACATTTGAGAAATTTTGTTCTCATATTTTTATATTGTATTCACACTATATTTGACATAAGCCATATCGGATGTACCAAAACTAAGTTTCACTTGCAGCAAGTATCAACTTATATAAGTTTTCATTACTATATTCAATGACTAAATTTAAAAAGCAATATTTATTACAACTACTTTTATACGAAAAAATAATTGTTGTATGATAATTAACTAATTAGCTATTATTTTATTATTAATTAATTATGAATTTTGAATAATGATGGAAAAAACTGAATTATTATATAAATTACAATCTGTTGTACTTGAATATTCAGTAAATTATTTTGATAATAAAATGGAATTAACTGCAGCGTTTCTTTACAATCATTAATTGATTATATAAATGCTAATTAATACATTGATTTCATATATTTTAGTCATGCAATAGATGCATTAATTCGCTTCTCTTTGTCTTATTTTTCTGGGTAATCTTGTGAATACGAAAATTTCAAGTAAAAGTTCTTTTGTGTTCTCTTTCTGTGTAGTTTATTCTCAGACATTTATACTGATACGTTTGGTATTCATTTCAATTAAATACGTTGAGTCTAATTAGTTTTTAATTTATTTCTAATCCACTTGCTCTTATTTTCGTAGTTAATCTTATATAATGAATGTGTACCTGTTATTTACGTTGATTGATGCAAGACATTATCGTTTGTTTAGTCTAACTTGAGAATTCTTGATGTTTCTTGATATAAATAGTAGCTAATTTTTAGTCCACTTGAAATCGCCGTTTCTTGAGTCACGTTTCAAGTCGACTGTTATGCAATTATTTTATTTTAAACCCATTTATTCTTATGTATTCCAGTATTAGATGCAGACTAAAAATATACCATAAAACATAACAATTCAGTGAATTAATTAGAATAGTTTTCAAGAATCATTACTTTACTTAAAGAGTAAGAAATTTCAGTTCATGTAATTTCAACAATAAAAAAATATGTAACATATGAGTATTATTATATTTTCTCAAAATTATTTCTTTAAACTTATTATTGAAACATGTAATTTGGGTAAATTTCGATCAAAATAAGGTGATTTTCATATAATATTTTTTAAAGGTAATTTAATAAAATTGATTATATGATTTATGATCATAACAAGTTTCGTTATAATGATAATTTATCTTCCAATTTTCCTGACTTAGAAATTTCGAGAGAAAAAAAACACACACATAATTAATGAAAATTGCGATCGAGTGAAACTTGCAGCAATTAAACTAATTTAACGCAATTTGCTTTAAACTACATCAATTTCAATTTAGATATTTTCACTCTCTTTGTAATTAATTGAGTAACAGTTTCTATACAGTTTAATGCATACGTTCGTGCAGAGGGGTTGTGGATACTTTATCGACGCGTTTTGAGTCATCGGCGGTAAGTGACGATAAGCATCTTTTCATCCCCTGCGAAAAGTGAGCGAGTTGAATGGGATAGTGCAGAAGGGGAGGGTGCAAAGGGCATTGAAACTACCCCTAAATGTAAATCGGGGAAATCTGCACCCGCCGAGGGAATATTAATTATTGAATTTTGCGAACGGCTGCAGCCAGATGCTGCTTGCACCTTATTTCGAGACAGTTTTCCACGAGCAAAAGAAAATTCATTCAATTTATTCTGATACGAAGTTCGGTGCCCAAATGAAATGCTAATTGTTTAATAAAAGTAAGTTATTTTGCGCTTATCATCGCTTTAAAATTACTTGAATTCATGGAAATATTTCGAATTAATCTCAAGGTTAAAATTACCGGAAACCGCAGACGTATTTTTACATTTTTTATCATAGAAAACTTACATAAACGTATTTTCAACTTCAATGTATGAAAAAATATCGTGTTTTCAATTAATTTTCATATATAATATTAACAAATATGTAAACAATAAAGACTGTAACGCTTCTTCAATTACACTTTATATTTACATTCGATATTGAATCGTTAAAACGAAATAAAATGCTTGTTTCGTAATTCTATGTTTAGGTTATGCTTATTTTATTATGCTTATATAATTTCATCTACCTTTTATGATATACACCAATGTTTCTAAAAAAATAGCTCACAAATTGATAAATCATCTTACAAAGCGTCAAAAATGTTACGTTTGACCGATTAAAAGGATGAGAAACACTATACCTGACAAGTGAAAAACGTCTTCATATGCTATATGCATAAAGATGTTAAGAAAATCACATAATTGTATATTGTAAACTTAGATAACTTTATACTTGCTGCAAGCGAAAGTTAACTGTCACTGTACATCCAAATACTAGATAGTACAACGTTGGTAAACAATTACGATACATGTCAAACATGGTGTGAATGCAATACAAAAATATATGAAGAATTGAATACTATAACATAACCTTTTATAAGTTGGCACTTGTCAGTGAAATTTTACTGTCACTATACGTTTACAATTATGACTTATGTGAAACGTAGTGTAAATTCAAAACGAAATTGTTTCAAACGACAGTAATTCAATATTATGACAAAATCATCACCTTATGTAAGGTTGATACTTGCTGAAACTGAATTTTATTTGTCACTATACGTAAAAACACTAGAATGAAAATCTATTTAGTACACCTGATAAACAATTACGTTTCATAATAAATGAAGAAAGTTATCAAACGGCAGTAACTGAACACTGTGACATAACCTTATATATAAGTTGGTACTTGACAGTTAAATTTAGCTGTCATTATACTTCAAAACACTAGATAAAACGTGATTGGTACACCTGAATGACGCTGTTTCAAGTCGAATATTGTACAGTTGGACTGGGGTGAGCATCGGACAGAATGATGGTGTGTCAATATGTAAAGGAAGCTTTCCGAAGCCAGACAGACAGTAGAGCACATATCCGCAACGATTGTGTGAAGGAGATCGCTAAATATCACAGACCTAACAAAGTGCAAAAGGGCCAGATAAACGCCACGGTTCGCCGAGACAACCAAAAGGGGAACAGTGATGGACAAAGGGACTTTAAGCAAAACGAGAGATGTGATGAAATCTGCAGTGGCTATTGAGTTATTAGGATGTGGTTCACTGTGCCCAACTTACCACAGGCACAACACTTTGAGTCAATCCAGCCTACCCTGTGTAAATGGACAGGAGTAATCAGTGCCCTGTGCTTAGTCGAGTGAGAATGCAGAATATTTGCTAGTGAAACTTAAGTGTCACTATATGTCAAACCACTTCATTGTACAATATTGGTACACCTGATAAACAAGTGTGGCTCATATCAGATAAATTGTGGATTCAATGCCTTCATAGGATGTGTTTATATAAATAATATAAATAAAATGGAAGCATTATTTAAGTTTTCATGTTATTTTTATGTTGATTACGAATACAGTTTTAGGATGAAGCTAAAATTCCGTGTGACTTATAGTCTTTAATCTCGATTAATAAAGATGATTTATAATGTAAACTATATATAAAACTGTATTTCGTTGCTGAAATCAAAACGTGTGTCCGTAAGATGGAATCAATTAATTTAATGGGGGACTACGATTCGAAGGCCATTAGCTGCATCTCTCGTCCCCCGATAGACAAATAAGTTGCATCCATCAGCGAGAAGGATCCGTTATGGAAGAAGGTATATCGTTGCGCAATGCGGAGAAGAGAAGAGATTCCAATTACGGAGGATTTTCGTTTTGCTCAGCAGCGGACAATCCGAAGCGCTGCGGTGATGAATCGTCCGCGATTAAAATATGCGTGTGAACGTTTTCTCCCATGTAAAATAATAATAGGAAGTAACGGAACGGGCCCAGCCAGGGTGTGTGATTTATTCCATCTGTATCCAGCAATGCGATGAATTTGCTGGTAAAGGGAAGGAAAAAGAAATGCGCATTCATTGCATATTCGTAATCGTTCATTAATGCGCGCTTTCGATTTTGTAGTTCGTCGACTTCCAATCCGGCAAGAATATTAATTGATTAATTTCTCCGGTGCATGAATTATGGTTTCGTGTCTGCACATGCTGCTCGAGATCTCACGTCTGGTCGGATATATGTACGAAGTGTATGTACACAGGAAAATAGTTTTTTGCTTGCTCGTAAACACTTGAGAGCCAAAAACTGCTACTTCTCCAGATGATTTCCGGCTGTTGCGCAATGTAACTCGATTCCCTATTAACTCTTGCTTTTTCTTCTGGTTGGGTTTAATATTAATCCCTGAAAATGAGTTATCGTTGCTCCTAATACACTTGTAATTGAGAATGCTGCCTAGTCAGGAAGTTGCAGCTTTAGTTGCCTCCAAGTTTATGATCCGTTTCATTTCTTACACTGATCGTAAAAAAATGTATTATTAATATCAGAGAAATAAACTAGACAACTACAATGTGGTATTATGTTACTTGTATCCAAACTTCTCGTATATCAATTGGTTTAATTCTGATCAATGATAATGGAAAAGAGAAACTAATTTACTGTTCCAAGAATATTAATTAATCGATCAATTTATATCGTCCCATATTATTTACAGTTTTTTGTATAGTTCAATTAACTTTGACACACATCAATGTTTCTATTGTTGCTACATTTAATATTATCCTGACAAGTCTGTAAAACAATTCATGATTAGGAAAATAGTTAACAATTAACACAATTGTGACATTATACAACCATATCTCGCTATACGGCCGCTCTTTATACGGCCCTGTTCAATTAAGGCACGTTTTCGGTTTACGGCCTAAAATGTTTCGCTATAACGGCAAAAGAAACTTCGATATATCTACATATAGCCAATCTTGCGTGAGCGCAATAATTGGTTCCTTATACGGCTTTTCGCTTTGCGGCCAAGTTTCGTGGAACGTATCTAGGCCGTAAAGCGAGGTATGGGTGTATTGTATTTTTCTTTTCTTTGTATTTCTTGTAATAAGTATTGTTATTACGAATATTTTACATTTAAGAATAAGTTTCCACGTAACAAACAACAATTCTCAATACTTCTTAAGTGACTATTAATAAAGCAAGTAAACATTACACGGTATACATTTACAATTAATTGTCTATGAAACAACACTTCTTATAACATCGTTTTACACTTAGATATAAACTTAGTAATAATTAAAACCAATGAAAACAATAATATTTTCTTACATTGTTTAATGTATTTTCATATATATTACAAGAAAAGCATTAAATTTTAACATTTTTTTTTTGTAGAATTAAATACATGATTGGTTTCTTAAATTTTGGATTGTATGACGTTTAATGCAGATGGAAAAAATTTCATAAATTTTATCAAAATACGAAACAACAAATATTTACAATTAATATAAAAATGTGATGTACAAAATTATACAAAAAGTAACTATGATAAATTACAATACGATCTAATTTGCAAATATATATATAAATAAATGAGGCCATGGTGTGAGTGTACACAATATACGTGTAGATGAAATCGGCGAATGAAGTGGAGTAAATGCTTCCGGACATTCACGAAAAATTCTCCTTGTAGCTAATCTAATCTGCCATCGGGAGCCGAATTAATAATGCCGCTCGGACAAATATTAGCATATCAATTCCTTGAACTCCCATAACTGTGCATTAAACCGAACGGTAAGCAAGTCGTGGAGTGGCTGAGGGGCTGCTCCTGCAGCAGGCAGCAGTCGAATCAACCCCAAAATAAGGAAGCCCTCGACGGTGGCAAGTGGCCCCATGGCACAAACAAATATTGATCGTTCAATTTTCGGCGTGGGGCGTCGGGAAATATCACGACGAGATCTCCTACTTTTGTGTATACCGAAGGGGAAGGTAATTCTCGATTCGTGGAAATAAACCCTGTATTTACATTTCCATGTAATATTTGCTTTAATTATATGAAAACTTGGCTTATGTACGACAGAACCGAATATAGAAACGGTCAAAGGGGCGAATGCCTAAATATTTTAGTTATTGAGGTGTCTCAAAAACTGCGTTAGTAAAGCTACTAATAATCCATATGAGGAGTGAACACCTGCACTGGCTGCTGCGATTACAAAGCCATTAAATGTACCATATAATGAGTGAACACCTGCATTAGCAGCTGCGATTGCAAAGCCATTAAATACTCCATAAAAGGAGTGAACACCTGCATTAGCAGCTGCAATTTCAAAGCCATTAAATAATCCATATAAGGAGTGAACACCTGCAATTTGCAGCTGCGGTTGTAAAGCAATTAAATAATCTATATAAGGAGTGAACACCTGCAGTAGCAGCTGCGATCGTAAAGCCATTAAATAATCTATATAAGGAGTGAACACCTGCACTTTGCAGCTGCTGATTATTATAGTTGTATTCCCACAAAATATATGTGATTAATAATAAATTATAGTCGAATTAACGAAATTGTCAAGTTATTAAGTCAAAAACACAATTATTTATACAAAATCTTAGATAAATTATAGATAAACATGTTACATAATAAAAGTAATAAGAATTTCATTGCAATGAAACAAAATTAAGTAAAACCTAAATATTTTTGATATTTAGTTATTATCGAAAAATCAAGTAATGCAATTGTAGATAGTTAACAAGATTATTATGATTTTAAATGAAATGATTACGATTTCCTATATTGTTAATTCTTTAAGTGAACGTATTTAATGAAATATGCAGTAATTTATTTAGATTACTTTTGCAACTTTCTTCTGTTTCTCCAAATGATTCCTCCAGGATGTATGCATTAACAACCAGAATGAAGATTTACCACGGATATTAACGATTTTACACAAATTGGAATATTTATTATTTCATTGCTTCAACTTTCCGTTTCTCATAAACTGGAGAATATTCAACAAATTTAATTGAAGTTTAATACAGGAAATAATATATTTTTTTAGTTGTTAATTTATAAGGAAAATATAGATTTCTAGAATAAATTACATTCATAGAAATGCAAAAATCAACAAAGGAAAACCAAAATAATAATTATTTGCTTTTGAAGAATTTAATTGATAAAAAAATAATTAGTCATAAATAATTAAGTAGTTTTTGCTTAAAATTGATTGATAATTAGCTTGAACGATAAATAATCTCTATTGGAATTCATTCTTGGTTTTTCTGAAGAAGAAAAAAAAACGTATTTTTTCAATAAATTAATTCAATAGAATTTTCATTATTACGTATTTCTAATTATTCTCAATGTTATGTCAATGTTATGATTTTGTTGATTTTCATTGCGTGAATCTCAATTAAATATATTGTACATGTTTTGATTTTGTAAAATATAATTGTAAATAACTAATTAATAAATATATAAATCGATGATTCTATTGTTTACTAGTAATTTATAAGATATTTTCAAGCAAGTGATGAAGAAATAAACATTCATTAAAAATTTTGAATACAACACCTAATTTATTAAATTGGTAAAAAAATCCATTATAAACGAATTGAGAAATCTGTAATTAATTAAGAGTAGAGGAATAAATCAGCAGATTTTATTTGTTTCTCGGATTATAATTAGCGAAACGTCACTGGAAAACCGAAGCTTCACACTATAAATTATTAACGCGTTAACTAGTTCTAAAATAAATTACGGTTAATTGACTTTACCGGTCATTATGTTCTTCCTACCTATTTTCTTTTTCCGCCGCTGCAGCGGATTCTTGAATGAGTTTGTGTCTCTGTTTCGTAAACTGTTATAGGATTTTGCATTCTGCACTAAGTAACCGAAAGCTTTTAAAAGCTTAGAAAGTTCCTCGCTGGAACTTCGACTAATGCACTTGTTCAATACACAATTACCGCTTCGAAACTGGCAATTAGCAATTTTCTCGTCATCTTTTTCTTGTTAATTCTTCTCCAAGTAATGTGTATGTGTAAATCAACAGTTGTTGTTTCCATAAACGTGACTTAAGTAATAAGCGACGAATGCGCATGAGAGAAGCATTAAATTAAGTGGTTTTATACATTTATATTCGGAAAATAATGACGTTTTTTTGTTGTTGTTGTTGTTAATGTTTTCAGGGGGTGTTGTTTCTTGTTTGCATTCGTTTGGGTGTGTCCGAAAAAGTGGAAACACGTGTGTCACGCCCGTACGTGACACCCAGAAAGGTGATCCGCAAAAGCCCAAAAACGGCCGGGTAATAGCCGTATTCCGTTGGAAACTGGAGAACGAAACGAGATCATCTCTCTTTCCCTCATCCTTCCTCGCCATTGAATGCTTTGCGGTCGAAGCCATCGGATTGCGACTAGTTTATACACTTTCTTGCGCTTATGGAGCCAATGACCATAAAAACCAGTACTGTCGCATCGGCGTGTTTACACTTTCTGCTAATTATAAAACAGCGCACTTCGAAACCAGTTCAAATGAATTGAACGTATTTGTTTAAAATATAAAAAAAACGTAAAATAAAATGATGATACAAGACGAGACGAGAAAGACTTGAATAAGGACGACTTCAAGTGGAACATCCGACTCGTATCTTCATTTTTTAAAACTTATTTCTATACACAAATGGCGCTCCGGCTTACAATTAATAATTTCTATTTGTGTAATCGTTGCGTTTCATCAACGTAATTTGACCTACAAATTTTCTTTTGTGGTTACATTCATGAGAAAATCAGTTTCTTAAAGTTTTAAACAAAGTATTTGGTTTTCCATTTTTTTAAATTTCAACATCCTTATTGGTCCAAAGCGCCAATAATAAGTTTTTTCTGCCCAGTTTTTTTAAATATTTCAACTAATTAATTACAATATTATTCAGCGTCATTTATAGTTATCGAGATATTTAACAATTTGTGAAAAAAATCTCGATTTATTCAACTTCGAACTTAATTTATAGCAAAACCGTAACAGTTACAAATATGTAAATATATCCGTTGGAAACCTTGATTATTCAACTTTAATTAAAATATTAATTTACTATTGTTTTGCATGTGGTTATCGGGATATTCAACGATTTGTAAGAAGACTCCATTTTCGAGGCTTAACAAAACATTTCTTCAACTTTGAACATACATTACAACTACACCATAACATTTACAAATAAGTAAATAGATTCGTTGGAAAGCCTGATTATTCAGCTTTAATTAGAATATTAATTTATTATTGTTTTGTTTGTGGTTATCGGGATATTCAACGTTTTGTAAGAAGACTAGATTTTCGAGGCTTAACAAAACATTTCTTTAACTTTGAACATACCTTACAACTACACCATAACTATTACAAATAAGTAAATAGATTCGTTGGAAAGCCTGATTACTCAGCTTTAATTAAAATATTAATTTACTATTGTTTTGTTTCTATTTATCGAGATATTTAACGTTTTGTAAGAAGACTCGATTTTCGAGGCTTAACAAAACATTTCTTCTACTTTGAACATACATTACAACTACACCATAACATTTACAAATAAGTAAATAGATTCGTTGGAAAGTCTGATTATTCAGCTTTAATTAGAATATTAATTTATTATTGTTTTGTTTGTGGTTATCGGGATATTCAACGATTTGTAAAAAGACTCGATTTTCGAGGCTTAACAAAACATTTCTTCAACTTTGAACATAAATTACAGCTACACCATAGTAACTACAAATAAGTAAATATATTCGTTGTAAAGCCTGATTATTCAACTTTAATTAAAATATTAATTAATTATTGCTTTGTAGGTAGTTATCGAGTTATTGAACAATTTGTAAGAAGACTCGATTTTCTAGGTTTAACAAAACATTTCTTCGACTTTGAACATACATTACAACTACACCATAACTATCACAAATAAGTAAATAGATTAATTGGAAAGCCTGATTACTCAGCTTTAACTAAAATATTAATTTACTATTGTTTTGTTTGTGTTTATCGAGATATTTAACTTTTTGTAAGAAGACTCGATTTTCGAGGTTTAACAAAACATTTCTTCTTCTTTGAACATACATTACAACTACACCATAACAACTACACATAAGTAAATAGATTCGTTGTAAAGCCTGATTATTCAGCTTTAATTAGAATATTAATCTATTATTGTGTTGTTTATAGTTTTCGAGATATTTAAAAATTTATAATGACTTGATTTTTGAGGCTTAACAAGTGAATAAATTAAGAAAAACTACAAGGTTTTTAAAAGATCAGACATAATGTTTAGATTTTTACTTCATACAGTATTTACACAAAAAAAAATAGTATTTCCAATTGTTTTAACTTTCTTAAATATAAAATGAAAAACTATATGTTTTTTTTCTAATTCAGTTATAATAGATTTAGATTTTCATAAAATTCAAAAAAATCAATCAAATTTAGATTTTCATTTCATTCAGAAAAATTATTTGTATTTACACACTATTATTTGCTATTTGCAACTGAAGGTACAGTTATTTCTTAAATTACCGGCATATAATTAATACGTTATATTTTTGTCAGTCAAAAAACCAATAAAAGAAATACGAATGGATAACACAGCAGCAAATGTATTTTTATGATTTCTTCGTGTGGGCGATTCCTCTGGTTTCCGCGTTGTGATTTTATAAATAAACCCGGAGCTCATCGTTTACACGTATAGACAAAACGGTTTCTCGAAGAAGAGAGAAGAATTTGGAGCGTTGCAAAAATGCGATTGGTAAATCGATCTGTGCGTTGATTTACGGCCGTCCTCAAGAGAACTCTGCACGGGCACGAAATGCGATTAATTCCCCCTTGGCACGAAATTTACCAAAATAAACATTGCGAAGAAGTCTGGAGCGAAGGGTGCAATTCGCAACGCGACGATGAATGATACATGATGCAGTGTACAATTTTTACGTGCATTCCTCCGGGTGGGTGGGTGCAGCCGAGCCAACGAAAGCGTGTGGCAACAGTTGGAGACCTAAAATATGTCTTCGCCCCCCGTGCTTCAACAATACGTTTTCTCTCGTTTGCTTTGTGACGGGTCTTGGAGGCACAATGGACACTTGATTTTCTTAAGAAACCACTATCCGGATGATCAGCTAATCTAACACCATTCATTCCAAGTGTCTACAACAAATTGATTCATTGAAATCTAGGTTTCATTTCTTACATATTTGTAGTTAGTATTAACCACTGTTGGCACGTCCGTATTGGACTTTAGTTTGTTAACTTACTATCAAGCTTAGATTTTTGAAAATTAAGGAATAATTTGGGGGGATTCGTCTAAAACAAAAATATAGTGTATTTAACATGAGTGAGTTTGAAGACGAGAAAAATATATTTTGTGACCATATAAAACTGTCCCTAATGTTTTCATTGCGTGAAACGTGGATGCGTTTTATGCGCCAAAAGCTTGCAAAAAAACAGGTAAAAGAAGAAGGTGAAGTGTAGTATGAAATAAAAAAAACCGGCTTTTTCGCTTGCTTCGTCCACGCCATGGCCATTTATCGATTGCCTTCATCCCAAAAGTCCGTGACCATAAAACCACCCCTACACATTGCGTTTCAACCAGCTATGTTCGTTCATTCCCCGGGGAAACGAGAATATACACACGTAATATTAAATTAATTACGCAGTTTCGGACCTTCTTTATGTCTCATTTTTATATACGTACAAACGCGACAGGGAATTCCGATGAATTACGATCCATGAGAAAGAATAAAAAAACGCAGGAACTTTCAGTAAAATTCGTGAAATTAATTCGAGATTTCGCGTTCCCCTGCAAAATATAATATGTATATTTAATTCACATTTTTATTTAGTTTAAATATAATGAAATCATATAATATTTGCAGAAATAGCATATTTCATTTTAATTTCTTTGTATAGTTGTTTCATTGCAACAAATGTTATTATTATTATTAATTTATTGAAATTATATGAAATAATATGATAGAAATAAATTAAATTTCATTGGAAATGCAATATTTATATATTAAAATAATTAATTTGTATCCTTTATGAATGCATTTGCATTTGTTTAATTAAAATTCTGCGTTTTGCAATTGTAAATTTTGATGTGAAAAACAATAGTTAATTGTATTGTTGTTGAGTAAATATGTATAAAATAATTGCTATTTTTAGAAATGTTCTATGTTTAATGAAAACTGCTTCGATTCTCTTTATTGGTCTTTACGTACGTTGTAATAAAAGTGCAGGACATTCGAAACTTTCATCTGATCAATGAACAGGAAGAATCCTTTCTCCGCAGATAAATTGTGATCTCTTACGTTTTCCTTTATCTGAAATTGAAGGAAAGCAGCCAGACGGGGGCAAAAGGACCGCAATATATTTCAATTCGTTCATTTTTTTTTATTGGCGGAGGGTTTTAAATGTGCCATCTTGCGGTGGCGTTTCGGGTTGAAAATATGTTGTGAGGACGAAGGGAAAACGATACAGGGTTGATAAATGCAGGAGGGGTGGTTTTGGGAATCCCCCGGTTTCATGGGAACAGTAGTTGGCGTGTGCATCGGACATGTGTTGTATTTATTAAATAAGCCATCGCCACTTCTTCTGGTTCAACCCTCCCCTTTGCTCTCCTTTCAGGCTCTTCTCTCTTCTAACGGACGATAAAATTTAATGGATCGCCGTCTAAATTATGCGAAATGATGGATGCACGGATGGCCTGGAATTTCAAGTGGTTTTCGTATACGCTGCGTGCATCTAAGTAAAATTCATATTCTGCATCCGTCCAATATTTGTTTTTCATTCGGCCGTATTTCACAATGATGCACATGAAATATGAAGAAAATTTCATAATATTTCCAGAAACACATATATAAAGTTGACCTCAATTATATACTTGTTTGGAGCAACTATTTTAAGACAAAATATACAATAAAAATGTAAGCTTATTAAATGAAAATTCATCAGTTTTTAGACAAAATAAATCAACTGGGAGTTAAACAATAGTAAACGAAATTAGTAACAACTTAAACTATAGATGACCTCAACAATATACTTGCATTTTCATCAAATTTTTGGACAAAATTTTGTAACAAAGTTGTAATCTTTTCTTTAAACACATTTATAAAATTGTCCTCAATTATGTACTTGTTTGGAGCATCAATTTTAAGACAAAATAAATAATAAAAATGTAAGCTTATTAAATGAAATTATGGTCTAAAATAAGTACATACATTTTCATCAATTTTTAGACAAAACATTAATAAAATAAATTAACTGGAAGTTAAAAAATTTAAGTTTAGTAAACGAAATTATTAACAACTTTAAACTATAGTTGACCTCGACAATATACTTGAATTTTCATCAATTTTTAGACAAAATTTTGTAACAAAGATTTACCAAAGTTGTAATCTTTTCTTTAAACACATTTTCAAAATTGGCCTCAATTAGGTACATTTTAAGACAAAACAAATGGTGAAAATGTAAGCTTACCAAATGAAATTACAACCTCAAATAAGTACATACATTTTCATCAATTTTTAGACAAAACATTAATAATATAAATTAACTGAGAATTAAAAACTTCAAGCTTAGTAAGCAAAATTAGAAACAACTTTAAACTATAGTTGGTCTCAACAATATGCTTGAATTTTCATAAATTTTCAGACAAAATAAATAATAAAAAAGTAAGCTTAATTTCATTTAAATTAGTATCAACTTTAAGAACTCAAGTAAACATACACTTTTATCAGTTTTTAGACAACATTAATAATATAAATTAGCTGGAAGTTAAAAAATTTAAGCTTAGTAAACGAAATTATTAACAACTTTAAACTATAGTTGACCTCAACAATATACATGAATTTTCATCAATTTTTAGACAAAATATTGTAACAAAGATTTACCAAAGTTGTAATCTTTTCTTTAAACACATTTACAAAATTGGCCTCAATTAGGTACATTTTAAGACAAAACAAATAGTGAAAATGTAAGCTTACTAAATGAAATTAGAACCTCAAATAAGTACATACATTTTCATCAATTTTTAGACAAAACATTAATAATATAAATTAACTGAGCATTAAAAACTTCAAGCTTAGTCAGCAAAATTAGTAACAACTTTAAACTATAGTTGACTTCAACAATATACTTAAATTTTCAGACAAAATAAATAATAAAAAAGTAAGCTTAATTTCATTTAAATTAGTATCAACTTTAAGAACTCAAGTAAACATACAATTTTATCAATTTTTAGACAACATTAATAATATAAATTAACTGGAAGTTAAAAAATTCAAGCTTAGTAAACGAAATTATTAACAACTTTAAACTATAGTTGACCTCAACAATATACTTGAATTTTCTTCAATTTTTCAACAAAATTTTGTAACAAAGATTAAAATTTCAAACTAAGTTAATGAAATTAGTATGAAACATTTAAATTCAACATAATGTATAAGAAATACGAAGAAAATTTCATAATATTTCTTCCACATTTCTAGAAACACATTTATAATTTTGACCTCAATTATAATGTAAGTACTAAAGCAACAATTTTTATTTAAAATTTAATAAGAAAAGCAAATAAAGATTTAGAAAACGAAGACAAAATTAAAGAAATTCTTTACGAAAAAATGTTAACAATTGTATATGTTTAATGGATGACCGTTAATTGGACAAAAAATTACCAAAAGATTAAAAGCTTCGTTAATTAGTATTAAACTGATGAGAAAACTTTAGTTATTAAACAATACTAACAATTGTATAAACTTTATATAAATATATGTTTTGATGTAAATTTTATCAATTCATTCATTAAATTATTAAAATGTGTATTACAAATAAGTAGATGAAGATTTACAAATCGACAAAATTGAAGTAACTCGAGCTCTTTGATCAATTTTGGAGGGTAATAGAGATGATTATTATTAAGGATAAAAATTAAAGAAATTCCTATCGAAAAACTACTAATAAATGAAAGATGTCTCATTATTTAATGTACATTAAATTTATCCAAAAAATCTGTTCATTTTCGCCTTAGTATCTTTAGACCTCTGAAAACAAAGTTTCACTTAACAAAGTGATTTCATAGAAAGCTTCATATAACTGCATATGAGGATGAAACTGTAAAGGCAGTATATTTTATTATCAAAATTTGCAAGCGTGTAATATTGTTGATCACGATGAAAGTTCCAAAGATGGTATTTCCGGGCCTACCCACCTACCTACAAACTAACTAACCATCCACCGGCAACAAACTAGCGATTTTAATTGATCGTCAATTAAATTATTATGCCAATAAAAGCGCAGAGCCCAGGCTCGAAAGGCAATAATTATAGCCGTTTTAAGGAAACGACAAACGTGTATCGGTTTCGCGCGATAAACTTGGGAACTCGGCTAAATATGGGAAACGTTAATATTGCGCATTTGCAGTGCGCCAACGAGCGTCATTTCCGGATAATAATTCTGTGCATAGAATAGATCACGCGTTTTGCTTCCATCTGTACACTCCAATTCAAAACTCACGATTTTCCTGCAGATCCAAAGAAACGGAACCTGAAATCAAAAGAGAAGATGCATTCATTAGTTCAAATGCGAGAGTTTCAATGATTGGAAGCAGTTATCATTTTCTGCGAATGCAGCAAATCACACAAGTTTATCTATAGTAGATTTACCATTGTCTGAGATAATTGCTTTGGAAACATAAGAAATTTACAGTGTACGCAAATCAAATCAACATTAATAATTAATTCCCTTAACAAATTAAATTTTATATAAAATCAAATTAATATTTAAAATTAAAACTAAGATTCTATATTAAAATACGAAAGGCTTATTATCATTTCTACTATTTCTTCATTAATTTCGTTAACGTCATAAATTTAGACAAAAAGACGATAGTCTTTTAATGAATTTGCGACTCATAAAGTTTATTGAATGAACTTAAATTATACAAGAAAATAAATCAAATTAATATTTATAATTAGAACTGCGATTGATGATTGTATATAAAAATACGAAAGGCTTATTATCATTTGTAAGCAGTTGCAAAATATGCCTTGAGCTACTGCGTGTGCATAGATTTCTAAACAATGCGCACAATCCCATCAGAAACAATTAACTGAAAATAATTCGAATTCCCACGAAAACGAAACTCCTAAGGAGTAATTAATAACAAGCAATTAACATACTATAAATAACAAACAACAGTAACGGAAAATATAAAGTCTCTTCAATTCATCAATTAAAGTGCAATTAAACATTACTAAACTTGACCAACAATTTGTAAAATAATTATTCAATTAATTCGTTATATTTTTACTCATATCTCGAAAAGTATATGAAGCAAATGCATTGCTGATCAACCATAATATAGATAAATGTATTCTTTTTAAAACGTGCATACTGGAATAGTTGTATCATTGAGATGTAATTCACAGTTTAATTTAAAGATTTTTTTAAGCAGTGTCTTTACATTTTTGCTTATATCTCGAAAAGTATTAGCGATAAATTATGTTTGAAGCAACCTAATTAAAGTTTAATAACCAATCTTCAAAACGTATATATTAGAATAGTTGTAGCATTTGTCATTTAATTGTAATTCGCTGTCAAACTTGAAGAAATCTTTTTAAACTTCGAAAAAATAATGTCTTTACATTTTAGTTTAAATCTCGAAAAGTACATATGATAAATTTGTTTTAGAGCATCCAAATTAAAGTTTAATAGTTTCTCTATACTGATATAATAGTAGCATTTGTTATTTAGCCGTAATTCATTACCAAACTCGAAGAAACTTTTTTTAAGTTTCGAAAAAGTAGTGTATTTACATTTTAGTTTATATCTCAAAAAGTATTAGCGTCAAATTAATTTATAAGCATTCAAATTAAAGCTTAATAATCAATCTTCAAAACGCATATATTAGTATGGTTATATCATTTGTCATTTAATAGAAATTCACTGTCAAACTTGAAGAAACGTTTTTTTTAAGTTTCGAAAAAGCAGAGTCTTTGTATTTTTGCTTCTCTCTTGAAAATTATTTTCTAATTAATGATACAAGATTCCTTTAATACTAAACCAACTACAATGTGTATTCAAGTTGTTTAACTTTCGTAATCTGTGTAGAAAATTTTTATTTTTTAACATATTAATTAATCTGTTATTGTAAATTGCTTATAACAAATAATTTATGCAAATACAAAATTCCTATTATTAATGTAATTTCCTTATAATCCTATTGAAACTGGTTTAATGGACATTTACAAGTATTTAAGAATATTCAAGAAATTTCATTTGAAAAACATACATTCATCACATAGAATTCAAAGAAATAATCATTGGCAAATTCCTTAAAAAATTAATCACGACAGAGACTTTTCATATAACTTTTTTGAATTTCATTGCAATTATAAAAGTATTTATATATTTTCTAAGAATCCAACAAATTCAACAAACATTTATGTTTTATAAAATGCAAAAATACATTAATTGGAAATTAAATTTAAAAAAAATAATGAAAATAAAAAGGAAATTGAAAATCAACATTACAAATCTTTAATTATTAGCAAAAAATATATAATTTTGAGTATAATTACAAAAAATATAAAAAGTACAAATACATTAAAAATTCATTAAAAACATATGCTTCAATAAATATAAGATTTAGATTCAGTATTCATCTTTAGACAACAACATATATAATTTTATAAAGTTTCACAAAAGAAAGCGTAAAAGGGATGATAGACCTCAATCAATAGCCCTTTAGCATAATGTGTGGACATTAAGTATATTTCATAATAATAATTAAAGAGTTTGGGTTCGTTTTTTTACTTGAAAAATCTGGAAATGGACTGAAAATTCTGAACTGTACCGGGAAATTCTGGACCTTACCTAAACACTTTGTCAAATAGATAAGTTGGCTCTGAATCTGTTTACAATTTTCAGATACGAAGCAACATAATTGCTTATATAAATATTATACAATATATTCATTATGAATTAAGAAAGTTGATGCAATAAATGAACATCCGATACACATGCAATCATCGTGCATCCGTGATTAAAGCTCCAGTTTCAGGAAGCGGTTCGCTCTAAATCAGTGATTTACTTCATTACAGACGTACACTTTTGAGTGCAGGAAACTGTCTACCTCATTATCCAATGATTAAAATGAATCCCAAAGCTGATGTTTTCTAAATTCGCCGAGCATAAACCACGTCGTTGTTATTAATTTTGTCTTGTTCTCTCTCTCTCTCCGTTTATACACCTATCTTTATTAAATATTTCGCAGTGGAGTAATTTCCTTCACACGACAAGTTCGTTTTATTTCATCATCAAACAAACCTGTTAATAATGTTTTAGTGCTCGAGTGCTCGTAAAGCAAGCACTGAGAAGGCTCGAAAGCACTCCGGCTTGAATTTGCAAATTCATTTACCTCCGCCAAAGAAATGCATGCGAGAGAGGAGGATAGAAAAATAGAGTTAAACGAAGACGCAACGTGGATAAATCATTTATTTGTTCAAGTCGTGAAGAGAAATAAATGAGTATTTTTCTCATATATATATCTATTTGATTGATAGTGAAATAAGTATCAACACTTAAACTTCGAGTTTATTGTTAATTGAAATTTGTCAGTTATTGAAAACTGTTCATAAAAAAAGTATAATTAATAAACATCTTTAATTACAAAAAACTAATAGCTATAGTTCATAAACTAAATCATTTTTACACTAAAGAAAATCATTATTTCATTGTTATTTTTTTGTAAATTTCCAAATTATATTAGATTAGGGTTTCCTGAACTATGGGAAAATTAGTAAGTGTTCACTGAAAATCAGGAATTGAATAATTACTAAACAAATTATTAAAGTTTTGTTTTTCTAATTTAACAAAATAATAACATTAGTTGCAACAACAACTACAAAACAAACAATTTTAATACAATAAAATGAAGAAATACAAAAGAAAAATACTCTTGCTGCATAAGTGCTATAGACTATTGATCTTTCTGCCCCACTTCTTTCAATGTTATTGATTACATGTTATTACAAAATACGCAAGGTGTTCCACGAAAATTTCAGAATTTACAAGTGTTCCGTTACAGGAACATTTTGGGAAACCCTGGTGAAATAGGTTACATATTTAGTTACGCCATCTATCGAATAACAAGTTAATTTATCAGTGACAGTAACCGTTTGAGGAACCTGGTGTATTAGATGTTTCACGCTACGCCATCTATCGAAAAACAAGCTAATTTATATATTATAACTGAAATGTAATCCGATTGAATAATCGTTTCTAAACTAACCGGAGCTTATTTACATGATTGTCTTTGGCGATGATCGTTTCCATTGAACGACTTCCGTTCAACGTTAACCCTGAGATGAAAAAACCATAAATAAATCAATACGATTTGCATGTTATGCAATCGGAGATGTGTCACGAGCGCGGCCATCCGGAAGTCCGGTTCGGCTAAACAACAATTTGTTGTTGTTGTTGTTGTCGTCTTTCAAATTTTTTATTTATTTCGAGCAGAAATCAGTGCATTTGAGTATGAACGACCTTTTGGCCGGGTAACAATAAAACGCGTTTTGATTAATAACCGTCGCGTCGGGTGGTTTTGGGTTGGCTTCAAGAGCCGATTTGAAATGCAAATCCCGGGCAAATATTGATTCAAAACTCAATGGAAATATATTTTCAGTAGTGGAAACGCAAAACGGCTTTGATTAATTGATGCAGCAAGAGGGTGGCTTTCAGTACCATCCATACCGGTTCTCTATTCACTCATTAGTTTTCTTCTATTTTGTTAAACGCCGGTTGAACGCAGAGAAAGTAGAAGAGAGAAGCAGAATAATGGATTATTTTGTCGAACAAATATCTATTTACAATCTGCTCTATGCGAACGTGCAGTAAATTAGTTCGCGCTTGACAATTAAGCGAATTTACGATGCTTCGCCAGATTTAACTTACAGTTACAAGTTAATATATATCTTTAGTAGCTAAGAAAATTGAGAAAATAATGCCTTCACGTTTATAGTCTGATGAATCTGTTAAAAGAATTGACTTTAACAGATTTTAGACTAAATACTTTATAACAATAATAATCAATATATTCAAATTAATTTAAGAAATTTATTAATATCAAATACGATTTTTTACCATAAAAAGAGTCATATTTTATGAAATTTTCATTGATTTAACGCTGCATTCACACCATGCGTGACAAATAACATGAACGTCTATGAAACATACCAACTATTATGTACACTGTTTGCAAACTCAGGTAATTCAGATTTAATGTCCTCAAACTCCATAACCATTATTACGTCTGTAGTAACAAATCGTTTAGTTATTTACAGAGAAAATGTAGTCATAATTGAACATCATGATTTTTCCTTAAATTGATTCTGTAAATAGACACGACATATACAATTTTGTATCGATATCAATATACTATTTATGATAAGTTTTCGGCACGTTCAAAGCACATTAATAATAAATATTTATTGGTATGATTTTCAATATCAATTTATAATAATCTGATGATTGAAAACAATAAGTTTCATAAAAATTTGCTCATTTTTTATTTGTTGGATTTTTTGATTAATTAAGCATATGGTACTTCCAATAGTTTTCGTTTTCTTTAATTACAAACAAGATTTTCCTAAGAATATTTAGGTACCTTAGATATTAGGTGTTACAAGTACCTAATATGATTTTGATCAAGTATTGAATATATTTATGAATTAAACAAGCCAAGTTTTGTAAAACGTATCTAGGCCGTAAGGCAAGGAATGGGTGTACTGTTTTTGCTAATTGGTCAGTGAAAGCAGGATAATGGGTTGCTCTTAGTAGAATGTCTAAAATCTAACTTGTCACCTGTTTGGTTTTATTTCAATTGTAGTTTTCTGTCGGATTAAGTATTCATTCTTATGAAATCTCTTTGATGCTTATCATTACTTTTTTTTGTTCATTTAAATCAGTAGTGAAAGTAGTTGCAAAATAATGAACGGTGATGATGTCTGCAAGAAATATATATAAGAGTTTTCACATTTTCTATCGGCACAATAAAATAATTATAAATTAATTGAGGCGTGCAGGCGGATCGTCGACGTGGTCGGCAAGTTCTATCATTAGCCTAGGTGAATGTGTGTAAGAAATGCAATTACCGATGCTGAATTAAATGCAATATCGAGAAAGTCCTCGAGGATTATTAATAATTATTTATATGCGGATGGGCCCCGTTGTTGCTTCGCTTATTATGCAGCCTCCTTTGTACCTGAGTACGTTTCATTTACCTGTGTCGATTCGAATAATCACTCCATTCAAGAAGGCCACATACAGATTGCCTCGTTCTGCAGCCGCATTGTGCTAACCGGATCCAAAGAGCATCGCATCTCTTGCAAAGCTACAAAAGCAAATCCATTCATCATCGATCCAAGATCCTCAAACAGAGTTGATAATAACGATATATTCGAACATACAGTTTACCTCCTTCTCTGAACCCGAAGGGTTCTTCAATGCTAATGACTCGGTCTAATTAAATCCGCATCTTTAATCCAAAGCAACATCTCAATCCGCGCACATTATCGTCGGAATAATGCAGTTGCAATTACAAATCCAGATCTCATCATCGAGATTACAGTTTATTAATAAACAGGGAACCGCAGCTTCGCGTTCAGTTTTCGATCGATAAATTACGTCCAATTAAGCAAACCCACGTTTCATAACTTATTGCCTTGTTATTAGCAATCAATTAAACGTCGCAATCTGTTTGCATCTGAAATGGGAATCGCCAAAAGGGAACCGGTTTGCAATTCTGTTTCTTCGATTTCAAAGATCCACCCGAAATGCATTCTACGATTCGATATTGCGACGTCGTTGAACGTGACTTTGTTTGCCTCCGCAAAAGCGGTTTTAATTAAAGCAGTAAAAGTCTCTCGCGTTGCTCAATTATAACCGTAATTGAATCGCTAATTGCGATCTAATTATTGCGATTAGGCGGGAGATTTGTGCAATCCGACAATCACAATTGCACGCAACACGTACATGTGTGTCACATAGGCCGCTTCCGCCGCTTCCTGACCTCAAACTGCAATTCGCAAGTATTACCACAAGAAAAATCATGGTTTGCAGTCATATGCGCAAAATGTGATCGTGAAATGATGTTTTGTAACGTCATTCCAGCAGATTATACTTACGTTTCAGTTATTTCTATGTTAGGTTCAAATAAGTGCTGCAATTTTGTTTGTAAATAACCACTTGCTTCATCAAACGTTATGGGTACATCTAGAATAACTTACATAAATAACTATTAGTAATTCATTTTGTATTCATCAGAAGAATTATACGTTGTTTTATATTTTTTATTTGTTCAATCGACCAAAATTTAACTTTATATTACAAAAACATTTAATTCACTAGTTAAAAAGATTTTAATTAAATGTTATTTTATTAATTTTCAGATTTATTTTTTACAACATTTACATAATCAGTAACTAGGTGCTATTGTCTACTATTGCTAGGTGCTATTGTGTACTTAAGTTATAGAATGCATTGTGTATCTTTATATTCTTATGCTTCAAATTATGTTTCCTAACACATTCTTCATTTTCGAATTAATAAAGTTATATAAAATTAATATTTTCAATGAGTTTAATTATTTGTAAAATGTTAAATAAAAATATAGTTGATTATTTTGAATTGATTTTATAACAAACTGTTAATAATTGAACATTTTACAAACCTTGTAAATAATATAAATGAAATTGTTCAAAATAAAAGTAGGAAGTTGCAATGATTCATTAAATCAATACAATTTCGGAATTGTATGTAATTATTTGGATAATTGTATAAATAATATAACAAATATTAATATTATTTATAATATAATTATAGTTATTCCATTACTTTTAAAATTTTACTTACTTTACACACAAATTTTCTTAAAAATTGCAAGTTTTTGTATATAAAATTTTAGTCCATTCAAATATTAGAATTATTGGTTGAACCTAATAATTATTTCTTTAAGTGTAAACTTTTTTAGATCTATTTACTTAAAACAACATTAATACACCCATACCTCGCTTTACGGCCTAGATACGTTCCACGAAACTTGGCCGCAAAGCGAAAAGCCGTATAAGGAATCAATTATTGCGCTTGCGCAAGATTGGTAACATGTAGATATATCGACTTAGAAAAAAGTTTCATTTGCCGTTATAGCGAAACATTTTAGGCCGTAAATCGAAAACGTGCCTTAATTGAAGAGGGCCGTTATAGCGAAATGCCGTATAAAGAGCGGCCGTATAGCGAGGTTCACCCCTCTACACTTTCAATATTCTAATGACACCAACCAAACTGAACAAGAAATGAACGTAATTTTTATTTCTACTTAAATAAATATGTTTTTTTTCTAAATTACATTTCTCCATAAACTGTGTTTATTTCGTGGGAGATATTGAACCGAGAAACCCGAAAAGCGGTCTTGGAAGGTCTTCGATCTTGACGTGACGTGCGAGGCTTTTTATCGAGATGATGAATGGCTCAATTTTGATTTAATAATGATGGACGTTTTAAAACTCTCGGCTGCTTATCTCGGATTATAACAAAGACCCCCCCAAAAAAAAACAGACCTACATCATGCATCCATTCCAGTTATCTACATTAGTCCGAACCCCTTTTCCGACCCTCGGCGAAGATCGCACTACCTGTCATTGTTGTTTTCACATTACTAAGCAGATGTTTGCCATTAACACGAATTCAACATTTACAAAACACCCAAAACAATTATCTTCAAATTGCACAACAATACTAATGGTATGTCTTAATTACAGTAATTGTTTTCTTACTAATTTAGACATGAATTTCAGTTTTAATTATTTTGTTAATTAAATTATTTTAATTGAATTTAACGCTCATTTCAATTGAGCAAAAATCTTCTCGTGTTTGTGATTGATTCCAAATGGAACGGTTTTACTGTAATTAGTATTATCGTGTTTGGCGCAACGAGATTATTGCACGGTTCACTAACTTAATGACTCTATTTTAAATCCATCATCTTTATTAAATTGTGAACGGGGAAAGCATGAGCATAATCACAAGTGTTATTATTATTATTGTTTAACTATCTAGTTACTCTCGGAGCGATTCTTATAATTACGACTCGATCTTTGAAGGGATAAAATTGTTGTTTGCAATATGCAAACAAATCGATTGTCGTTGTGTTCGCTCTTGAGATTAATCGGATCGAGTCTTTGGTATGTCATTTAATGGTGGTAGTAGGTCGCAATGTGGGGCTGTTGGCTATTATTTGGGTCACTATTTCTAAGCTATCTCCTACGTACTTTCGTTGTAATGGAATATGCTACAATCCTGTTACTTTAAGTGATCTTGATATTAAGTTAAGAGGAAATTGTGTCAATTCAATGATATTTACATGATTAGATAAATCAATTGCAATTTTTTGATAATTCTTCCTGTTTACTAATTTCTTGATTCTATACATATTGTAGATAGTTATAGTAAAATAAATGTCAGAAATAATGACAACTATAAATGTCACCATAAATATGGATTACAATTCTTATAATGTTGTTCTTTTAACTGTAAAAATACATTAAAATTCTCACTTTATTTGTGAATGTTTGTATTACTTTTTTCGTAATAATTCATATTTTTCAAATACAAATGGCTCAGATTTTCATCCTAAAGAAAATTGGGTAAGTTTTATCAAATACAAACTATAAAATTAGTCAAATATGCTAAATATGTTGAAATAATAAAAATAAACTAGACCATGTTTTTATTGCGTTATTATTTGTTATATAATTCATTGTTTTTGAATTAAATTATGATTAAGAAATTATGTAAAGTTTGTTAAATAAAAATGTTAAACTAGACTTTGATTTATTAAGGTTTTTCAAATTGAAGAATACGATTTGCAATATAGAATAGTCATGAACCACTGCACCAAAATGTGTTTTTTCTTTGTTTTTCTTTTGAGGAAATTTGTATGAAAAATGATGTAAGGTTTGTCAATTCTAAAAGATATACTTTATTTATTGTTTTGTATAATTCACGATTTACGATTATTATCTGAAATTATATAAAATTAGTCAAAGAGAAAAGATACGAATCTCTACACTAATAAATCTCAATAAAACTTTCATAATTCACCTAAGTTAAGAGGATTTAACAGTAAACCTACAATATAAATAAAACGTTTACTGAATTTTTATACAATTCCAAGCATTATTTAATGCTTTTTTTAGTAGAATATTTTAAAGATTCTTAAATACGTTTGGGTGCATTTGCAGAGATCGTGTGGGCCATTGAATAAATTTATTTCGGCGAAAAACGAGACTCCGATAAATCACAATCAGAACGCGCAACAATGGAAAGTAGTTATTGTTGAGGAGGCGACTCGTAAATTACAATTTCCGAAATCGAAATAATGCAATAGGATTGAACGAAACAAAATGTGTAAATAAATAATGAGCGAATCAATGCATAAATAAATTTATAAAACAAACACAAACCACTTTCACGGTATTTTAGGTTTTATGTCTACGCTTTTTTCTTTCTTTCTTTTGAAAGTTTGGAATGTTTGAATATCAATTACGAATTTATTTGTTTAAATTAAATGTAATTGTTGCTGCACTTTTTGAATATTAAATTCGCGATTCACGGAGTTCTCTCTTTGCTAATTAAGAGTTATGACAAATCTATAAAATATTATGAAAATCAGCAAAACAATATGTAGAAACACTGCAATTATGTAGGAATTGCTAAAAGTTGAGAATATTATGAAGATCGTCATCATCCACTAAATGCTATTAACACTAATGTAGAAATGATCCAAAGTTGACCATATTATGAAGATCATCATCATCCACTAAATGTTAATAACAATGATGTAGAAAAGTTGACAATGTTATGAAGATCACCATCATCCACAAAATGTTAGTAACAACAATGTAGAAATGATTCAAAGTTGACAATATTATAAAGATCGTCATCATCCACTAAATGTTAATAACAACAATGTAGAAATGACAAAAAGTTGACAATATTATGAAGATCATCATCAACCACTAAATGTTATTAACAACAATGTATCAATGACCAAAACTTGACAATATTATCAAGATCATCATTATCCACTGAATGTTACTAACAGTAATGTAGAAATAACCAAAAGTTGACAATATTATAAAGATCATCATCAACCACTAAATGTTATTAACAACAATGTATAAATGACCAAAAGTTGACAATATTATGAAGATCATCATCATCCACTGAATGTTACTAACAATAATGTAGAAATGACCAAAAGTTGACAATATTATGAAGATCATCATCATCCACTAAATGTTAATAACAACAATGTAGAAATGACGAAAAGTTGACAATGTTATGAAGATCATCATCATCTACTAAATGTTATTAACAATGATGTAAAAATGATCAAAAGTTGACAATATTATGAAGATCATCATCATCCACTAAATGTTACTAACAATAATGTAGAAATGACCAAAAGTTGACAATATTATGAAGATCATCATCATTTACTAAATGTTAATAGCAACAATGTATAAATGACCTAAAGTTGGCAATATTATAAATATCATCATCATCCACTAAATGTTATTAACAACAATGTATAAATGACCAAAACTTGACAATATGATGAAGATCATCATCGTACACAAAATGTTATTAACAGTAATGTAGAAATGACCAAAATTGACAGTATTATGAAGATCATCATCATCCACTAAATGTTAATAATATATCTACTTAGGCGTTCGAATTCATGGATCAACTTTTAAAATCTAATTAACTAATTACATAATGCAACAGATTCTTACCATTTTTTTTAACTTTAAGATAATTTAAATTACAAATATTTCAAAAAGAATTATCATATATTTCAGTCCACGAAATTCTAATTAGACATTTAATATTCCGGCTAACCCACATACAGCCCCTTGACATGTACAAATTAATTGTAAAAAAAAACTCCGGGCATTCCTCTAATGAGAACACCCCGTATCTACGAGCCATATTACGACCGGTTTTTTTACCCTCTTCTCGTTTATTTTACTATTTTTTTTGTGTTCTGTGTTCACGAACTGTGCATTTGATTGCTGCACAAACGAAGGGAATGCGGGTTTTAATTCCATTAAGCAGCGTGAAACAGAGGAAAATAAGAGAGAGAGAGGAAAACGCGGAGGAATAAATAAAGCACACCAGGAAGTGCAGAAGGGCTGCTTTAATTATGCCGCTTTAATGAAGAACGTGACTCATGGTAATAAACGCGGCCAAGGTAAATCCGCCGCAAAACCCTAATCGAAGCCTCGGAATTACATCATGATGAACGCGACGGCGCCTAAACCACAACGAACAAACAAAAAATAGCAGAAGACACAAATCATGTGCACAATTTTTTTTTGTTCCTTCTGCACTTAGTACAATGATTATGAACGTCACGATTTTTTATCTTAATGGTTTATTGAGTACAAAAGCTAAGTTACGAGTTTAAATTTCCTTTAATGAATGGTTATTACAATTATAAAAGTTGAGTCAACGTCAATAAAGGAAATTATTTGAATGGTCAATCTATTCCAAATGTATCTATCCAAGTGGTAAAATAGAATTACGAATGTTAACCAAATTTATCTATCCAAAAGATACAATAGAATTGTAAAAGTTAAGCAATGTGGATAAAGGAAGTTGTTTGAATGGTCAAATACTAATTTATAAAATTAGTGAAATAGATTTAAGAAAAATATGAATATGAATATATGAATTAATTAATTTAAAAATCAAATGGTTGAATGTTAATCAATTTTTATTAATTCAAAGACTTTAAATTGATGCAATAACCAGCTGGAAAACTAAAATACGTCAATTGAATCTATATAGTAAATGATGTTATAATTGTTGCAACTTCGTCAGCATTGTATGTGTTCATGAGTCAACACAATAAATTTCATTTATAAAAAAATATAAGATATATAATTGTTAAACCGCAGAGAATAAATGCATTCAATCAACAGTTTGTAACAACGTGTACATTTACAATTGTAATGAAAGTATAGTGTTTTAATTTTCTAGTTGCAGTTAAATATACTTTATTATCATTGTATTTATTAAGTTAAAATAAGTGTATAGAAGTCGGATTAATCAATGGAGAATAAAATACGAATGTATAAGAATGTATGTATAACTTACTAATTATCTCAAGGCTTAGATCAAAAGGACTAATTAATACTTCTTAGCCATTTTGATTGAAACAGTTAGCACCCCGTCGATCTTCACAATTAGGTAAATACATGAACAATAGAAGCTGCGAAGTGCAGGTGGTCACTCCTTATATGGAGATTGTTTACGTGTTTTATAATCGCGGGAAGCAGGTGTTCTCTCCATATAAGGATTATTTAATGGCTTTACAATCGCAGTTGCAAAGTGCAGGTGTTCACTCCTTATATGGATTATTTAATGGCTGTACAATCGCAGCTGCTAATGCAGGTGTTCACTCCT
>JAFMTC010000123.1:164068-183550 GCA_018845635.1 Nicrophorus orbicollis
TATATGGATTATTTAATAGCTGTACAATTGCATCTACTAATGCAGGTGTTCACTCCTTATATGGATTATTTAATGGTTTTATAATCGCAGTTGCAAGTGCAGGTGTTCACTCCTTATATAGAAAGTTAGGTTTCTTATTTACTTGTTTTTAAGTGTTTTAAATATAGTTTTATGTTTCGCTTCCTGAAAATACAAATAGTACGTCCAATAATCCAATAATAATATAGAAACCGTAATTAATTTCCTAAAACCATTAGTAACGTGTAATTTAGGGAGACAGCAAGAAATTAATTAGACAATAGAAAAACACAGTATCATAAAACTATTACATCCGGAGGAAGATGGTAATTGTTCTGGATGGATAAGTGAAAACGAAACGAAGAGACGGATCTTTGTTGCGGAGGAATTGATGGGCGCGAAGAACCGCGGTTTTAATACCCGTTCGGTTTCAGGTTTATTTAACGACCCCGTCTCGTCCCTCATGGCACACACACAGAGAGAGAGAAGTAACAGCGTTCCATTTAATGCCCTCTTCTTTACGTGTGAAAACAGGTTCGCAACATTTTACTAAAAACCCGATCTAAAACAGCGAACGAACCGCAGAGAGAATGAAAGAAAGAAGGAGGAGAGGTGTCTTCACTGCCACCGAGCTAATGCCATTCATTACATGATCCGCTTACGCAACGATCACGGGCGGAATTCGATCAATGGGAAAAACGAGTACGTGTTTTAAGAACAAGAGTAAAAGCTTAAGACGGATCAGAAACAAACAGAGAGAGGAAAAAAATGAGAAGAAAACCACTTTCACCTTGGCATGGCCAAAGGGCAGAGAAGGCGCGGCGCGCCTAATTGAAACAAGAAGTCCACGAATCAACACAAAAGCGAAAGAGCCCTCCGATTTTCGCTGCTTTTTTTCTTCTTCTTCTGTTGATTTCTTTCCTCTCCTCCTTTGTTTCCTTCGTCAGGCTTAGCCAAAGCGATTAATTTTATCGCGCCGCCTGAGTTATGACCATCCACTTCTTTCCGTTGGATCTGATACATACACACACTCACAACTATATGTATATATATATAAATATAAAGGAATCGCCTTTTTTTCCCTTTTCCTGCAAGCCTTATTCAGCCGCCAACGAGCAGAACATATTTTATTTGCCCACACAACCTGCAAATCACACTAATATTTAATATATACCGCAATAAATACTGCGAAAAGTAAACGAGCTTCCACATCTTAACAGCAATGCATATAATTCGGTATTTTATAGAATACCTAAAACCATTAAACCTAGTATAAAGTCTGCAATGTTATCTACGATATGTATATTTGATGATCTAATTACCATGCTTATCAAGTAATTAAATGCAACGTGAAGACTTGAATGAAAAAAAAAAACAAAAAAAACGCAATATCTTGATCATTAATTAGCATTAAGTTACAGCAATTATTATTGAAAGATGTTCATCAAAATAGAGTAATATTCACATAATTCAAATTAAGCATTATTTTCAAAGTTTCATTAATTGCAAATAAAATTTGGAAATGGAGTAAAATCTTTGTCAACATTTGATTAAAGATTAACAAAAAACTAAAATTTGAAAATCAAGAAACACAAAACGCATAAAACAAAATAATAATTATTATTATATAATGAATGAAGGAACACTTCGAACTCTGATCAAAGATCCTTAAGAAACAAAGGCATACAATACTGTAACTTGTACAGTCTGTATTTTTCTAAAGATCGATCCAGAGGTTGACAACTTCTGAAAGAAACGGAAGACAAAAGAAGGAGCAAAGAAAGAAAAGTGATTTCCGAAGCACTTACATTCAATTAAACCCTCCGTTCGAGCGAAACGTAGTTTGGTTAATTGGAAAATTACGTTTATTGATCAACTTGAGTTTCCTAAATTGAAGAGTTTACTTTCATTGTTAAAGCTTCAACTTAATACTTGGTTCCATTATACTTTTCTCAATTATCTACGAACTCACACTTCATAAATTGTACAAAAACCGATTGAAATAATTCATGAAAATAAATCTGAAAAGTATATTTAAATCTTCAGACAATTCAATATTGTGTAAAATTAGCTTGTAATAAACAAGAATATCTTAATTTTGATAGAAATACTTCAATAATCCAAGATTTATAAAAAAATGAATCTAAAAGATTAATGTGTACATTTCCTTAACTGATTGAAAACTTGAGTTTCCTAAATTGAAGAGTTTACTTTTATTGTTAAAACTTCAATTTAATACCGTAACTTAATTGATTTCATAATACTTTTCTCATTTTTCTACAAACTCATACTTAAATAAACTGAATACAATTCGATTAATTTATAAATTTCATTTAATAAACGCTTTATTTATTTTCTTGTGGCTTTCTTTTAACAGTGCAATTCAATGTGTTCTTCAACACTTTTCTCTATGCGATCTACGAGCACGCATATGGTATAGAAATTACAGTAGTCTGGCATTTAGTTTAACAACGCTTAATGTATAAACCGGATATTTATATCGGTATCCAAAGAATTCGATTAACCGTGAATTCTTTAGCCTTAGTTACATAACGCTCTTAGCCTAGATTTCAATAATCTATGAGGTCACTTTTATTAACGCATAAAGGTTTCATTCCTTGTTTGTACACACCTGATATATGCCAAGTAGATTTATGAATGTATTATATAAATTAGGTAATTTGTTAGTTTTGATAGTTTTAATTACTTTTACACGGTAATAGCAAACTTATATGTGAAGAAAGTTGAAAATATTTTGTTACAAAATGTAACTTTAATAGAATAAGTCTAGAAATACTGAAATTAATAAGCAATACTCACGACTAAATAACATAATTTAAGTCATTTTTTATTGGAAATATTATTATTAGAAATAAAGAAAATTAAGTTAGCAGTTTTCAAGTATATTTGTTATTCCAAAAGTAAAATAAACTTTAAATTAAGATTGTATCAATGAAATGAAAGATTGTCTGATTTGCTAAATTCGGTATAACAAATCAATTAAAACCTATAAAAAACTGGCCAAACGCTATTAGATTTATTTTATTGCCAAGAGACGTCGTTGAAATTAAGAACCGTTCCATTTGAAATGTGAAATTTATGCAAATCGCTTTCGTGAACCGTAAAAAAAATGTGATGAATTATAGAAGAATTTTAGCTTTACTGAATAAACTAGTGGATTTCGTAATGGTGCAAAATACCCATTGTTCATAAAGAAAACAAACCAAAAGCACCGAATAAAAATGTAATTTTTATGTGAGACCCCCGAAGAGTAGCTTATGGAAATGCAAAGCCATTGTTCTCACGAACTGCGCAATTTATTGGCGAATTTTAATTACAAAAATGAATGTGTATTCATTAGGAATTTGAGCTTTGTTTTTTTTTTGTTAAGTAAGTGTTTTCCAGTTATATTTAGCATTTAATAAATGCAGCTTTAATGAAGACGCCTCGCAAGTACGGATGTAAATTTGTGGTAATAAACGTTAATTGATTTGGAGCGATTTGCTCCTTAAATTACTGCGGGTGAATAATGAAACTCGTTACATAATTCATTATGGGCTAAGTAATGCGATCCATTGAGGAACGAAATAATGGCATTAAAAACAAGTTTACGCTTATCATCTGCAGCCTCTTTTGATACTCATTACGTGCGCATTCCCGACGTACACGAATCGTAATTATGATTCGCACTTGGCGTTTGTTTGTTGGCGCTGATTCGGCGCTCTGGGACGTCTTGCATGCGAGTAATAACAGTCTTACAAATTTAACAAACAAGTAGTAAGTATGCAGGTGATAGATAACTTAAAATACGACTTCTGTATACAAGGTATATAAACTATTGTGAATATACATTTTTGGTATAGTTTCAATGTAACGCTTATAAATTTATTGCTGTGTCTTTAGCCGTTTGGCTGTAATTCGCTGTTAAAGTTGAAGAAATGAAAAATTAACAGGCGAAAAAGCAGCGTCTTCACATTTTTGCGATTTTCTCGAAAACCATAATAGATAGAATTGATATGAAAGATGATTATGAAACTTGGATAGTTGGGAAATACAACGCATATCCACTTATTACTGTGTCTTCAACCGTTTGGCTGTAATTCGCTGTCAAAGTTGAAGAAATTAAAAATTAGAAGGCGAAAAAGCAGTGTCTTCACATTTTAGCTATTTTATCGGAAACTATAATAGATACATTTGATCTGAAAGATGCTTATCAAAGTAGGATAGTTGATAAATATAACGAATATTAATTTATTGGTGTGTCTTGAGCCGTTTGGTTGTAATTCGCTGTCAAAGTTGAAGAAATGAAAAATTAACGGCCAAAAAAGCAATGTCTTCACATTTTAGCGATTTTCTCGGAGACTATAATAGGTAGAATGGATCCAAAAGATGTTTATGAAACTAGGATAGTTGGGGAATGTAACGCATATCAATATATTTATGTGTATTGGACCGTTTGGATGTAATTCGCTGTCAAATTGAAGAAATAAAAAATTAACATGCGAAAAAAAGCAATGTCTCAACATTTTAGCAATTTTCTCGTAAACTAAAATAGATACACTTAATCTGAAAACTGCTTATCAAAGTAGGATAGTTGGGGAATATAACGCATATTAATTTATTACTGTGTCTTGAGCTGTTTGGTTGTAATTCGCTGTCAAATTTGACGAAATTAAAAATTAACGTACGAAAAGCAGTGTCTTCACATTTTAACGATTTTCTCGGAAACTATAATAGATAGAATGGATCCAAAAGATGTTTATGAAACTAGGATAGTTGGGGAATGTAACGCATATTAATATATTATTGTGTCTAGAGCCGTTTGATTACAATTTGCAGTCAAAGTTGAAGAAATGAAAAATTAACGGCCGAAAAAGCAGTTTCTACATATTTTTACGTATTACTCAACAACAGATCATGTTAATTTTATGTATAAATACTATAATTAAAGTAAAATATACAGGTTTCAATATGCAAGAACTTTTACATCTATAACTAGCGCCGTTTTCCAATAATTTGCTCTCAAAATTGAAAAACTTTCAAGAATATAAAGAAAGTGTCACCACATTTGCGTATGGGTCGATAACCGATCATTATAATTGTATGTTATACATAATATCATAATATATAATCGTAATCATATTTTCACTTTTCAATATGCACATATTTCTAGTAATGCAATTAGTACGGTTTTACTGTAATTTATTCTGAAATTTGAAAAATCGTTTTTATATTATTATTATGAAATATATTGTAACAACTACAAGATAAAAATACAAACTAAAATAATGCAAATACACAGAACAGAAAACAGAATAATTGCTTTTACTACAAAGGTACCTTGTTAAAATTGACTTGTATAATATATAGAAATATTTAAATGAAACCTGAAGAATATAAAACATAAACTAATAATTACAATTGTCATTCTTTCCTTGTAGTTCACATGGACGTTGGATAAAGAAAGTACAATTGCAATTAAAATTGAAATAGATACCTTGAAACCAATTTTGAAACTTAGTTATCTCAACATCTATTAATGGGTTGTTAAGAAGCAGCTGACTTTATTTGTCCATCTTCAATGACGGATGTAGTAATTTCACGTAATTAGATGCATTAAAGAAAGATTACTGTAATAAACCATTTTCTTTTATTCCGTGTTCTCTCCGTCCATCGTTTCGTTCTTCCTTAAAATTGTAATGAACGAAAAAAGGGGAGAATTAAATTACAAGGAACGGTTCAAGAATCAACAAGAAAACTGATCCGAACGGTACAGCTTAATGACTTATCGGATTTCTCGTTCTGTTTTCTTACTTTGTTTCGCGATTGCAATTCGATACGGAATTACGCTTTACATACGACGACCCGCAATTTAATTGTTGTCGTGTGTGAGAGAGTTTTCACTCTCGTTAATAACAACACTCTTTCAGTGTTTTTGCCCACTTCTTTCCTCGTTTCTCCTCTTCATCGTTTCGCTGCAGATGAAGGGAAGAAGGAGATGCATCGAATTACATCGGAGCTTCCGCGATACCCGAGTGTTAAATAACAATGAGTTTACTGTTTCCATTAATCCCACGAACGTTACTTGCCCATTAGGAAGTAGCAACACACGCTTGTTTTTCGTTTTGTTCTTCGTCAATTCTCTTTCTGCGCCCTACCATCATCCATTCATCAATCTTTCGGACACATTCGATCTCCTTTGTTCCAGCAAAAAACACCTATGAGAAAGTCGAAGAGATCTACGGACGGATTGCGCAACAAGAGCTGCCTGCACAAGATTTTGCGAAATTCGCAATTGATTTGCGCGGCTCGAAATAAGGCTGCGAGCTGAACACCTGCGAGCTTTGAAAATAAGTAGAAAACACTTCTTGGACTTTTCCTACCTTGGCAATGCAGAGGAGGCCAATTAAATCTCGAAAACCTGGAATTAAACCAGAAGACTGTAATAGTGTTCTCTCCATTGTGACGATTCAAATATAACGAGATCCAGGTCAGATCGCTGATATAACGGCTCAAGATTTGTAAATAACTCTCCTTCTCCATCTATTCAACTATCCTCGTTCACTCGAATTGATTGGTTTAATTGAAACCCCAACAATGCCTCCACTCCGCGTAAATTTCGATTTAAATATGTTCGTTAAACGAAATAATCGAGCGTTGAACTTGCAATTGGTTAATCATTTCATCGTTTTGCATCTGCTGTTCCCATTTTAGAGAGCTGCAATTTATAAAAGTTTACGACGTTGCAAAAGTTTGCTTCCGGGAATTTCCTCCGTTTTCTTTTTGTATTCAGGATTTATCTCATCCGTGTTTGCAGCTGCGGGGGAAGCAGCATCCCTCCGTTTTTTTGCAAAGATGCAGGGAGATTACGTTGAATGCGACTATTTTTCAAACGGAAAGTTAGCAATGATCAAAGCCGTGCATTCTCAATGTCAGCGTACACTTTACTGATCCATATTACCCGATTGGTTTTGAACTTTACCTATCGTCACAACACACAAAGGAGAATAACACGATAAATCGAACTTTCGCAATCTTCGTATGGAAATGAAACGGTAATACAGCAAAGTAATGTTGTGTTATTTCTCCGTTTTCTAATTCTTTCTTTCACAGTTAACTCTTGAAATCTGCTTTGGATTTGGTAGCATATGCATGCAATCTGGTGAAAGCAGATTAGATTATTAATGAAAAACAGATCAATTATTAACAATTTAGAAAAATCACTAATTATTACAACTAATAATTAAAAAAATATCGATAAATTAAAAAGTTAAACATTGGAAATGGAATTACACACATATAAAGATACGGAAAAGTAAACGACAACAACGATTTTAAATTAAACATATAAAATAAATAGTTTTCAAAAAAGTTTGGAAACAAATATTATTGGGCCAAAAGGGAGGTCTTTCTGCACAATAAACAAATATATTTTAATTAATATACATTTATATACAATTTCACTCAAAATCGCAATTACGATGCATTTTTTTTTTCAAATAAAGCAAATTCGAATTTAAGTTTTCAATTTTGAAATCAAATTCAACCGAATAATAATTAATTTATTGCAGCAACAAAACGAAGAAATACAAAAGAAAACAATGTTATTGCAGCAAAAGGGCTATACAATAGTAAATCAATTAATAACTGTAAGTATTTTAAATCAATTTCAGTGATTTTTTTATATTACAATTTTTGTATATGAATATAAGCATTTTGTACTGAGAATACAATGCATTTTATTCATTATTTTTATTACCAATGATATGCAAGTGTTCATCAAATATAATGATTATTTCAATTGAGATTGTCGAAAGATGATAAAGTCACGATTAAATTTGAACAAAAGTTTCAAGTAAATATATGCAACGAAAGCGGTGAAAGACGCACACCGAGATTCGAGTGTCGAATCTGCAATTCATATTTCCGTCTGATAGAATCTAAGATCCCGGAATCGTTTCGATTTATAAAACTTTACACTCGGTTGACGTTTCGGCTCCATCCGGTCTCTTCATGCATTTCCCAAACAGTTTGGGATTTATCCCTTCGTGTTCTCGTAGCTTTGGGGGAAACCTCAAATCCTTATTTACAATAGAAAATAATATTTGAGTAAGCCAACTACTATTGCCTCGTTTTACAAAAAAAAACATAACGTAGTATTCAACGTTTGGTGTAGTTCCCAACGTGGGGCTTCGGCTATTCCAAAATTGAATCGACCTGAGTTAAGTTTTCAATATGTATATGTTACATATTAGACATAATACTTTTAGATTTAGAAGGCTTTGGTAGGAAATGGCACAAAATGGTTTGGAAACACTGATCAAAACTTATTGCAACATGATTGGAGTGGAATAATGGAAATAAAAAAAGGCAGTTTAGATGCAATCAATCAAAAGCTGTTAAACCACCTGGGTTTTTGTTAGGAGCCAGTTTGGAATCGTTCCCCGAGTAGAGGAAGAAAAGACAATTAAATTGCAGCAAAGAAAGCGCGATTCATGTAAGAGATAAAGAGTCCGGGTTAGATAAGAGGTCTTGATGTTATAGAAATCGTCGAGAATGGTACCAGCATCACAGGTAGACAGAAATAAAGTCCTCGGGGGCACGGAATTAGCTGAATGCCACTGCCATACTAATCCCAATGATTTACGATATAGGTGTCCTTATTGATACCGGCTTTTGTGTTGCGCAGATTCTTGATAACTGTATTATTTGAATATAATTAACAATATACAAGTTGTGGATCGGACTTTTTAATTCAATATTATGAAGAATAATCCATAATTTACGGATTTTTACTCGTTTAGTGCAACAATTTTACATATAAAATACGATATATTCCCAAAAAAATACACAATGTTCAAAAGTTTCAAAATTATTAAGTACACAATTCGAGACTTCTCGTCACTCGTTCTGCAAAACTTCGCTTGTTAAGCGAGTCATTTTTGTTACAATGTATATTACAGTGGAACCTCGCTTAATGAAGGTTCCACTGTAATTAGTTATACTTGCCAAGTAATGTTTATATGAAAACTGCACTTACCCAGGTTACATGATCAATATTGTGTAATATTTGTATTACCAATTATGGCATACATGTTAAATGACTTGTAAATTGCCAATTAATTGGGGCTAATATCAAAATTGCATTCAGAGTAGTAGTTAAACTACCAATTAAAACAAATGATCAATTGAGTATTTTCACATATAGTTGTGTATCTATAACAATATCATTATTATTTGTGGAATAGTTTGAGGTTGAAAGTGATGTTCCTGGTTGGTGGTCGCATGGAGATGATAGAAGAAATCGCTTCGGCTTTATGTAATCCGGGCTTTGCATGGTGTGAATGAGCATCAGAAGACAATGGGACATCCGGAAATGGCAATATTTCCACAAGGTTGGGCCGTTAAAAACAGAGGTCCCATCGTCATGGCAACAAGCTTTGCCAATGAATGAATGGAGGAGATCGGCCAACTATTGATATAGATATATATTTATTTTTATATATATATCTAACGTTACGACCATTGGAATGTTGTAAATATTATTCCGAATGGGAAAATCGAAAGTGCATAATAATACGATATCGAGCGCGAATGGAGTTGTAAATCCATAATGGAAATTCACATGATTCCGAGAGATGCGAATCGCTCGTAACTGCAGAAAGTCTTCATAAAATCAATTCCAATTGATGTTGTTAGCCTTCCTGCAGTAATCCATACCACCGAATTGGATTATGCATATTACGTATTTATTGCAGCATCATCACTTATTACCTGCTAATAACATTAGTTTTACTTGGACTTACTTTAAATAATAAGCGATTATCGGTCGGAGATCCTCGGTATTAAGTTGCTTGCAGCTTAACGTTTTCATACCTGCAATATTTAAACGCTCGCGTTTAACGCTGCTGAGCAATAAATCAAACAGAAAGTTGTTACATATCAAGGAAATATCGATTATTCGCAATAAAATCGTAATTATTTTCGCTGCGGAACAAACTACCTGCTAATTACCGGAAGCGATTACGGCTAATTATTGGGAAGTGCAAATCAAATCTAGTAGGTGCAGACTACAAAAGCAAAACAAAAACAAAACAGAAAAGTATGAACAAGAGATCGTATATACAATATAATAAAAGTGAATCGTGCAGCGGAGTCGAGAAGTACACTTAGAAAGTGAAATGGATTGTAAACAAAAATTTAAAGGGATTCCGTCCAGCGGTGATGTTTACGTGCTGACCTTAATGTAAAGGGCTTTTCTTTAAGGATCCGATGGCACAGCACAATCCAAGACCGGTAAGGTTTCTAACAGGCTTCGGATGTCGCGATTCAGCACAGGAGTTCATTCATGGTTCATTCAAAAATTGTCGCGAAAGGCAAAATGCAGCACACTATGTACAAACTCTTCTGGCTCTGACGGCCATTTTATCACTGTTCTTTTGTCAAGAGCCTTCGGACCAACAGCTCTTCGCGCGGGGTGGGGGGCGCTTCGCTGCACTTTCGATTACCTCTTCGGTATTTCCAAATAATCGACGGATCTGTAAAAGTTTAAAGTAAGCGTAGTTTGAAATTGGGTATAGTTAAATTCGGTTTTTTTGAACGGTTCGTCTCGGATTGCCGTGAAGGTATCAACGCAACGATTGGGAGCGATGTTGGTTGGCAAGCGTCGTCGTCGTCCTTGACGTGCGAGCGAGCTGTCAAATCGTCTCAATTCTTACATAACCCCAGACGGGTAGAAGTTCTGCATTTGCGACCTCAGAGTTTTGAAGAATGGCAGCGAAAAGGATCAGCCAGAGTGCCATCAACTGGGCCTCCTTGGCCGAGAGGGTGCCCGAGCACCAGAAGAACGTCTTCATCGCCTTCAAAGCCAAACATGACAACTACCTCAGACGGTATGTACCACAACCTAAATCTTTATGTAACCATCATTGGATAAGATCACATTCGTCGTTTCGCTTCTAGAAGTAATCAAGAATCATTCTACCGAAAGACACCCACATGATTATAGTAAACCCTAAAAGCAAATACATACATAACAATTTCACCCTTAAAATATTGATTCCCAACTTTTGCCTCTTACTCAATCACAAGTGTTTATCAACTTTATACATTATAAAACGTTAAGTAATACTTGATAATTAGTTTGACAACATTGTTACAACCAAATTATTGAAGAAAATAAAAAGGTACAACTTAAATGAAATCCAATAAGATTTTTTTCACTGCTACATGTAATTAGGGTAGTAGCGTAGGCAACCAAATATACACCTCATACTATACATTGCATATACAAATTTTACAAAGCAGAAAATTCAAAGTTCAATCATATAATTTTTCAATCATTATGTATTATTTCTTCAGAAATAATGTTTTTAACTATTAAATAATTCACAATCTGCATGTTAATTAATTCTACATAATTTGCTTTTATAATTATTCTAATTAGACAAATGGAAAATAAAGAGCTAAATTTGGAAACTTGAAACGTTCAACAATTGATCTATATATTAATTGATTTACATAAATATATTAATTTTATGGATGATTTAAGTGATTGGTATGAGTTAAAAAAATAGGAATTAAAGAAAGTAATTGTATTATGTAATATTCTACGAAACATTTTTTATACTAAAGTTATTATGTTTAAACTAAAATAATTAAAATTTTCAGCATTAAGTTTACATATTTTATTGAGTATTAATTATAAATTTACTGTATTATTTTTTTTATATATAAGTATTTTGAAGTATTTTGTGATGCAGATAAATATGTTTATTTGTAATTTCTATATTTTTTCTAACTGATATAATACAATTTATAAAAATATAAAATATTGAGGGCAGAAAGACCTCAGTCGTTAGCTTTTTGGTCCAATTTAGACCAATAAAGGTATTGAAATAATATTAAATCATGCTTTGATAGTATTAATCTGTTATTTATAATTAAATTGTTATTAAACTATTTAAATTATTATACCAGTACTTTAAAACAGTTACATAATAGTGTAATTTATATTTAAGTAAATAGTAATATTGTTTAACTAGTCGTGTTTGGATTTTATTAACTATTTTCATTAAGAGAAATACTTTATGTCAATGTAAAAGTAAAATAGTAATTACTTCACAGTTGAATGTTTCATAAATGTACAAATATTCACTTACTTTACTCATTAGCTAAAAACGTATAAAATATACATTGTTCTATCATTTGATAAAATGAAAATAAAGTTATATTAATTTATTGTGATGTTTCAGTGTTATGACTTACCCAGAATCCGCTCCAGCCATCGACTGGGATTTCTACAAGGCCAAGATACCAGTTGCCGGTATGGTTGATGAGTTCCAGAAGCAATACACCGCCCTGAACATCCCATACCCACCAGACAATGTGTCCGGACAGATCGACTCTCTGGAGAAGGAAATCAAATCCGATATCGCTAAATTTAAGGTGGAATCCAACGCCCGCATCGAAGAGTAAGAAAACACTTTCATTCTTAAAACAATGGAATTGTTATAATTTGCTTTGCAGGTACAAGAAGCAATTGGCTCATTTGGCTTCTTTGATCCCATACGATCAAATGACCATGGAAGATTACAGGGATGCCTTCCCAGAGCAAGCTCTGGACGCCATCAACAGACCAACCTTCTGGCCTCACGGATTCGAAGATCAGCTCGAGAACAAGGATTGGTCCAAGGAAGAGGAACACCATTAAATTTAATTGAATCCACTTCAATTCCAATAGCGAAGTGTTTGAGCTACTAGTATCATGTTTAAACTATAAGAATTCAAGAAGAGAGAAAAAAATTGTGAAATAAAACACTCAGAAAATCACATTTCTACTGACATTTATTTTCACCGCTAACTCTTACAAAGAATTGAACTAAATAATACCTGTTACTTCTAGATTTGGTTATAATTATTGGGATTAGATACTGTTTTTTTTTGTTGTTAATTTCTTTTAAAATGTTAATAAAGGTGTATATAGGGAGGTGTAAATTTAATACGAAATAGATGGGGTCATATGTACGTAGTATATAGGCAGTAATCACAAGGCTCTATATATATTTCCTTCGAATATGGTTTCCTGCTAATTTTGTGAGTTTTAGACCGCTTTGAGCACAAAGATAGATTCATCGAGCCAGTAATAGGACTGCCTCAGGTCGCCCTCGCATAAATAAGGAACTCTGCTCCACGAGATTACCTCGAAGCCCACAGGTCTCAGCACGTTGTCGACTAAGTGTACGACCTGATCTTCGAAGGTCTGGCCTCGTATGTCCAAGCGCTGAGTGGGCTCGTGATCTGCGGCTGCAAAACAAGAAAAAAGGAACTCGTAAGCAACGTCCGATAGGTAATTAACTAATTTGTACAAATGGCCAATAATTACCTGATTCAACGTACGGCGAAAATGGTAAGACGACAGCTAATAACACCATACCGTTAGGTTTCAGAGATGCGTGCATCTGGTTGAGCAGTTCCAGTGGTTTATCGCATCTATCCAATAAGTTCAAGCATGAGATTACGTCGTACTTACGACCCACGTTCCATTCGTCGATGCCCAACAAACTGAAAAGTACACCAACAACAAAATTCATCAAATTGTTGCTCGTTTGAAACAACGAGAAGTTTACAATGCATGCATTCGATCAAGAAACTGTACATATAAAATTAGTTATATTATATACTTATTTACATACAATTTTTATATAGTGAATTTGTCGTTATAACAATGAAAAATGTAAAAATTATAAAGTTGTTTGGAATTTATAAAATCTTGTATCAATATTATATTTTAAACTGCATTGTAAATCATTCCAGAAAACAATTTATTTACAAGTTGCTTATGAAACTAGGATAGTTGGGGAATGTAACGCATATTAATTTATTACTGTGTCTTGAGCCGTTTGGTTACAATTTGCTGTCAAAGTTGAAGAAATGAAAAATTAACGGCCAAAAAAAGCAGTGTCTTCACATTTTGCCGATTTTCTCGGAGACTATAATAGATAAAGCTGATCTGAAAGATGCATATGAAACTAGAACAGTTTGGGAATGTAGCGCATATTAATTTATGAGTGTGTCTTGAGCCGTTTGGCTACAATTTGCTGTCAAAGTTGAAGAAATGAAAAATTAACAGCAGAAAAAGCAGTCTCTTCACATTTTACCGATTTTCTCGAAGACTATAATAGATAGAGTTAATCCGAAAGATGATTATGAAACTTGGATAGTTGGGAAATGTAACGTATATTCATTTTTTGATGTATTTTGAGCCGTTTGGCTGTAATTCGCAATCAAAGTTGAAGAAATGAAAAATTAACAGTTCGAAAAGCAGTGTCTTTACATTTTAGCGATATTCTCGGAAACTATAATAGGTAGAATTGATCCAAAAGATGCTTATTCATTTATTGCTGTGTCTTGAGGCATTTGTCTGTAATTCGCTGTTAAATTTGAAGAAACAAAAATTGAACAGTCAAAAAGCAGTATCGTCACATTTTAGCGATTTTCTAGGAGACTATAACAGATAGAGAAGATCTGAAAGATGCTTATGAAACTAGGATAATTGAGGAATGTAACGCATATTAATTTATTGCTGTGTCTTGAGCCATTTGGCTACAATTTGCTGTCAAAGTAGAAGAAATGAAAAATTAAGAACCGAAAAAGCAGTTTCTCCATTTTAGTCAGCCCTTGTGTGACTAATAAAGTTTATTAATATAATATATTTAATAAATCCATATATTTATTTATGTATGACAGAATATAGCAAAGGTCTGAAAATTTGTTAAGCAGAACAAGAAATGAGAAGACTTGCATTTGAAGAAGATATATGGTCAACTTTGCATAAAAAAGATTATAAATTGAACGACAAAAATGACTGTAACGTGTTTGCAAAACGATTTCTGTTGCAGCTCGGAATTCATTATGCATACAAACAACTGCATGTCCGCAATAAAAACGCGATTTTATTATTTTCGAACGCGAACGAAGCTGCATAATGTCATTAGAATAATGAAGGCGGTAAACGCATTCAATTCGGTATCAAGTTGAAAAGAAAAGAAGAAGCAAAGCGAGAAGAGGAAAAAAAGGACGTTAAGAGTTTTGTTTGTCTCGCAACGAAAATGGAATAAATATTAATAATAACAATAAGAAATAAATAAAAGTAGAGTGGAGATGAAAAGAAGGTGGACGGGAATTGCTCGGAATAAATATGAATACATTTTGCAACAATTTAGCGGATAACCTGGAGGGCAGTAAAAATTAATTGCCAGGTATAAAAATTAAAAGCACGCCAATTAAAATTTATGATAATTCCTGCAATCCGTCATGCAGGAAGGTGCTGTTGTTGTTCTGCTGCTGCTGCAGAGGAAGAGAGAGTGAGATTATTCGTTTAATTAAAAGCGTATACTTTGCAATGCAAATTTGGTAATTAAAATTGCGTTCAGTTCTTAATTAAGAATAGGCATACAATAAATCGGGCCGACGTTGAGAATTTATCCGCATCTTCGTGCGTGTGAATGTGGATTCTGTTAATTAATTTTTATGCCTTTCTGTTTTGGGACTTTTTCTTGTTTTGGCTTCGGCATAAACGATTACACTTGTTTCGCAATGGCGAGGGCACGGCATGAATATGCATAAAACTCTTCGGCTGCGGCAGGTGATAACTAATGAAGGCACAATTAAGATAGCTCCGAAAAGGAGGAAGAAATGCGCGTTCGACCGGAACGCTTTCTGTCGCTTCAGCGGAATGCCATTCTAATTACTTAAAGCTTATTTATATACCTGCGGGGCATTATTGCGTTCGGCGCAATTGTGCAGCAGTTTTCAGGCTGAAAACGAAACGGAGAGGGAACGGGGTTGCTTGCAATAAAATTTAATGTCGCTCCGGAGATTCGGGCCTCGGCCAAGATTTTCATGCAATCCGGCTAAGTAACGCGTCTTAATTAAGTCTGCACTTAGTTTTACGAGTTAAGTTTTACGGCGGACGGATCTGTGCGCGAGCGAAAGAGAGAGAGAACTCAATTAACAATCTGACATTAAACGGCTTTAATTACGTGAGATATAGTCGCCCGATCGGCTGCGCAGCCCCCAGAGAGGCGATTAAACACTATCACGGATTGCGATTTATATAACAAAATAACATTATTTATTCGTTCGCTGTTTATCGCCTCCATAAAGAATATTGCTGGCTCCAAAACGTGTATTATTATTATTGTTTGCAGCAGCGGATGATGTGGATGCGTTCGGAGATGTTCCGAGGAGGCACCTCTTCGCCTCTGCGATTGTGATACCCTGCCTGACACAGGTAATGTATGTGCCAAAAGAAACGGTGCGTGTCATTAAACTCATCACATCCTTCATTTGCATCACACCCCAGGGTAGCATTTTTTAATCTGCATCTCATCTCTTTCTCTATCCGTTTCTCGCTCGATCTCTCTCCCTCTCCGTTTCACTCACAATCTCAATCTCTTCGATTCGCATCGCCGCTATTCGCAACCTTTATCACCTACAGAATTTTAACTAAGCTTTCCTCGAATCCCCCCGCGAAATTAAGCAATAAATCCATAAGGCTCCTTCCATCCGAAGTCTTCGGACTCGCTCTCTGCATACAGGATTAACTTTGCTGAACTAAAGCTAAAGTCCTGAAGATTCTCAATATCTTAACATATCCACATTCAAACATATATCTATTACACATGCACTTACCCCAACTTCTCAATATTCAGTATTGGTCAACACTAACAATATTTTTTAAAATTTTACTATTCCATTTAATTACAGTTAATAATTTCCATTAGTATTTCATACCTTCCCAGTTTATGAATGATATTATTTATTTATTACATAATTCCTTTCAGAATAACTTGGAAGAGATTTGCAAGCAGAATTAACTTTGATGAAGAAATTGAGAAGTTCAAATATTATTATTGCATTCAATTAGCACTTTCTAAAGTTAATTTTATCCTTTTTTGTATTTTATACCTTTCAAGTTTTATGTAATTTTATGGTTAATATTATAATTTTTTTTGTGTAATTAATTATTTTCCTTGAAATAAGTTCCTAAGTAGAAGAGATTTCTATAAAATATAGAACTTTCGTTCAATTTATGATCCAATTGATTTGTTGATGTAATATTCATATTAACATAAAAATAGAACTATTTGTTTAAAAAGTATAAATTTAGATACGATGATAATGTAAAAAGCTTTCAACTTATAAGTGAAAAGGGGACGTGTGTAATCAGAGTGACCTCAAGAAAGCCATCGATCAGAGGGAATCCAATTTGTTGGTTCGTCCGAATGGATTAGCGGACATTTGTTAATCCGATTTGATTAATGCATGCATAATAAATGGGTCGGAAAACTCACTGAAATCCTCGTCGCTGAAGGAGTGTTTGCATAGTATTAGAAACTTCTGTGACATACACCGTCCGGAAGGCGGGTGCCATAATGGCCGTCACCTCGCCGTCCCCGGCTCCCAGATCCAGCAGATCCCCGGATGACCAATTCTCGTCCCCTCCCACCAGCTTCAGGAACTGCTGAAACGAGACCACGAACATCGAGCCCCGCTGAAGCCATCTGCAACAACAACAACAAACATGAAATGATGATAATTATAGTAACTGTAAACGGATTATCATAAATACATAAGCAATTTAGTACCGGAATTCCGAGTGTAGTTAAAGAAATAAATTTTTATTATAAAGAAATATTATATATAATTAGGATTAGTTCGTAATATTAATGCGGCTTTAAATTAAGTCGGACAAAAATTAATTATAGTTTTAATGCTCAAATTAATGGAGATCATTAATAAAAGTAAATTTCGGACAACGATGCTACGTGTACAAATGTTATGTAACCAAGGCCGGACAAAACTTCTTTGTTTCACGTGTTAATAAGGGTGGCCTTTACATTAATCTTATCACCACGAAGCTTATCTTTGAGACTTAACACTGATGCGTAGTATAAATAATGAATGATCCTTTATCAAAAACATGAGTAAGTGAGAAACATTAATGTCTTTAAGACATTTTTATATTAAAGTAAATAAAACGTTACTTGGCAAGTAAAGCGAAGTATATCATAGATATTATGTATATTTGATAGTTATCAGTATGTAATTGGAATCTACATAGATGGTTTTGAGGGAAAGACAACGTAATCAAAGATAGATGAAATGCAAAGTCAACGAGGATACGAGTTTCACATGAAAAAAAGACTATTTATCAAAAAATTGGTAATAAGGTAATAAAACACAATTGGTTTCCACTTAATTAAAGTTTAAGTGGAATTAAATTACTATTAATTTGGATCTTATTTTCATTTGAATTATTTTAATCAATTATTTGTTTATGTTTTAATTAATTTTACTTTTTGCTAAAGTTAGTTTCTTTCTGGTTTTGGAAAGTTTATCATATTTCAGTTTCTGGAAAATCCATCATACATGTAATTCCTAAATCGAAAGAATGAATGTTCTAAAACTTAGTAATCGATTAGTTCATAAGATGCATTCATAATTGAAACTTGAAGGATGTGTCAATATTAAGAATTTCATCAACTGCATTCAATTTTGATTAGTCGATTAATATTACTTGATGGAAATACTAATCGATACACATGATGTTGTGGTTTATGTCATTCATATACATTTAATTGAAATTAGTTAATTAACGTCAATTGTTTAATTGTTGTTATATGGGCTTTATAATGTAAATTTCATAATTGAAACTCGAAGGATGTGTCAATATTAAGAAATTCATCAACTGCATTCAATTTTGATTAGTCGATTAACATTACTTGATGGAAATGCTAATCGATACACATGATGTTGTGGTATATGTCATTCATATACATTTAATTAGAATTAGTTAATTAACGTCCATTGTTTAATTGTTGTTATATGGGCTATATAATGTAGATTAGGGATTTTTATTTTAAACAAAATCAGTTGGCATCAGAAGGTCAGTTGTCGTTTAGTATCGAATATTTTGACGTTTTGAAGATTCAAATCTGTACTAAAATATCAACTAAATCCAGAGTATTCACTTGCTCTTCGTGAAGATCATCATCGTAGAATTAAGAATCGACGATCCAATAGGATTGTAGGCTTAAAGGTTAGTGATAATCTTATAATAAACCCAAAAAAAACAATCATAACGCATTGAAAATCTACTAATGTGTTCGTGGGCTTTATAATGTAAATTTCGTAATTGAAACTAGAAGGATGTGTCAATATTAAGAATTTCATTAACTGCATTTAATTTTGATTAGTCGATTAACATTACTTGATGGAAATACTAATCGATACACATGATGTTGTGGTTTATGTCATTCATATACATTTAATTAGAATTAGTTAATTAACGTCAATTGTTTAATTATTGTTATATGGGCTTTATAATGTAAATTTCATAATTGAAACTCGAAGGATGTGTCAATATTAAGAAATTCATCAACTGCATTCAATTTTGAT